>PVHX01005941.1:0-106252 GCA_004024805.1 Geosciurus inauris
AGGGGAGGGGGAAGGGGTCTTTCAATTCATATTCATAGTATATCTTGGAGCCTGGGTTTGGCCAAACTATCTGAATGGTGACCCTTGGGAATACATCTCCTGCCCTAGGATGTCCCATAGCCCTTCCTATCTCTCCCAGTTGCCTGGCAAGGGGTATGTTGGAGAGATTCGTCACCCAGGTCCTTAGCTACTTGTGGCCTGATTGTGTGCAGCCCACGCACTATGTAGAGGATAGAGTCAGCGGGACACCCATATCAGGCAGGAAGGCCAGTACGCAAAGGAGGTGGGGGGTGGGATTGGGCCTCTCAGGAATGGGTGGTACTGGAAATGAGAAGCAGCAACTGCTGGCATTATCTGGGCTCTAAGAATAGCTTGGGCTGAAGATTGGAGGCTGGGCCATGGAAGAGGATAGGAACTGGTGTTCCACCCCCTCCACCCCCTGCCCTTGCTTCTTGGCCTGGAAGCTGGGAAGTCTCCCTTCTGCCCTACCATTTATTCTGGGATAGTTTTGAATGGACATACTTGTCCACCATTGGGCAGAGGAAAGAGGGTACTATCAGGGTTCAAACCCAGGCTGCCCCACTTAGGGTTAAAGGCAGTGAATCCACACCTGTAGACCAGCCCTCGCCCAAGGCTCTCCCCACTTGTACAGAGTAGGGGCTTTTCTTTTTTTATAATCAAGGATCATATTGGAAGTGATCTTTATTCAAGTAGCACACTTTAAAAAATAAATTACACATACACATGATTAAAAGGTCATACAAGGGGGGAAAAGCTAGAGAGGCTGAGGCAGGAGGATCTCAAGTTCAAGGCCAGCCTCAGCAACTTAGTAAGACTTTGTCTCAAAAAATAAAAAGATGGCACATGCCTGTAAGCCCAGCAGTTTGGGAGGTTGACAGGAGGATCATGAGTTGAAAGCCAGCCTCAGCAACAGCGAGGCGCTAAGCAACTCAGTAAGACCCTGTCTCTACATAAAACACAAAATAGGGCTGGAGATGTGGCTCGAGTGCCCCAAGTTCAATCCCTGGTACCAAAATTAATAAATAAAAAGAGCTAGGGATGTAGCTCAGTGGTAGAGTGCCTCTTGGATTCAATTCCCAGTACTGAAATAAAGTTTGAGGATCAGTGTCCCTCCCTTTCTTGGCTGTCCCTCCACTGATTGATTACTATTATCAGCATCTTTTTCTTTTTTTTTCCCTCTCCTTCTCTCTCCTGACTCCCAATTCTCTTTCTCTCCCCATCCCTGTCCCTCTCCTCCATTTCCCCTCTCTCCCTCTCCTTTTCTTCCTTCCCTCTCTTTCTTTCTTACACAGTCTTGCTATGTTGCCCAGCTTGTCCTTGAACTTATGATCCTCTTGCCTCAGCCTCCTGAATAGCTAGGATTTCAGGTTTGCACTCCTACTGTGCCTGCTCTATTACCAGCATCTTGATTTACTTCCAGAAGTAATCTGTCCATAGATGAACATATAAATGCATAAATCTCTATTTCATTCTATTTTTACACAGGTGATGGCATGTCCCATACATTCTTGTGCTCCTTGTTCCCCTTACTCCATCCCAATGCTGGTGACCAAACCCAGGGCCTCACATACGCTAGGCAAGCACTCTACCACTGTTCTATATACCCACCCCCTCACTTATTTTTTGTAATACTCTGTCTTGGGAATAGCAGCAATTTATTGAGTCTCCGTTAGTGCCAGGCACTATTCTAAGCACTTGAGGTGTTTTAACACATATAATGTTCATCACAGCCCTGGAAGGTAGGTACTGCTTATGCATATCTGTTGTTAAGAGATTAAGCAATTTTCCAAGATTTCATGACTGGTAATTGGCAGAGCTGGGATTCCAACTCAAGCTGTTTGACTTTAGGTAAGGTGTTTATCATCACTACTCTAGCCTGCCTCTCAAGCTCGAGTCATAAGAAGTATATATTGAACACTTACCAGGTACCAGGCTCAGGCTAGAATTCAGCAGAGTATAAGACAGACCAGGTCTCTGCCCTCATGGAACTGGCACCTCAGTGCCTATGAGTCTGTTAACCAAGGCAGGATGAGGGAAACCCACGTGTCTTGTATCCTCATGCCGTTGCACAGGTCTGATGTTTGGAGATACCCTGTTCCCTTACCCATGAGTTCTGTAGTCAGTAGCCTCTGAGTTCAGAGGCCTTGGAGCCAAGAGCTCAGAGAGGGGCTGGGATTGTGGCGCAGTGGTAGCGTGCTCACCTAGCATGCGTGAGGCACTGGGTTCGATCCTCAGCATCACATAAAAATAAAATAAAGATATTCTGTCCACCTACAACTAAAAAAGTAAATAAATATTTTTTTAAAAAAAAGAGCTTTGAGAGTTTAGGTGGAAATATGGGGTCCAGATTGCCATATAACCCTGGTGAGCCTTATCCCCTGCCCCCTGGGATCCATTTCAGCAGGACTGGTGGAGGGTGCATCTCTAATCCAGGGCCCAACCCTTGTTTGAAGTTTGGAACAATTGAAGGGCAGGGGAGCTATAGATAGACCCACAGCTGCTGTCACCTGTCCCAGCCTGGGCACTGGGCCCAAGTATTGTCTACACTGGGGCATTCTACCAGTGAGGGCCCCTGTGGGGTGGGAGGTTGGCCCAGATGAGCTCATCTCTAGAGACAGAGTCAGAAGTCAAGACAGAGAAATACAGAGTCTCAAGGGTAAAGAGAGACAAGAGAACACAGAAAGACGAAGACCCTTGAGAAATACAAGGGACTCCTACCAAATGCCAAAAATGGAGTCTGTTCAGAGGCAAGAGCAGAGGCAGAGCTGTTGAGACAATAAGGACCTAAGAGAAAGGTTGAACTCACAGAAGCAGCAAATCAGAAACCTGGACCAGAACCAGTACTGGGTCCAGAGCACCTCAGTCTAGTCCATATCTTTGTGCCCATCCCTGTGGATGGCTACATCTATACATTTCTCTCTGGCATGGCCACATCCCAGAACTCTTCAGGGGGACCCTGAAGTCTGAGGGACCCTTGTAAGTGCTCCAAGAGTCTTTTAGGGGTCTTAAGAAATCAAGGTCTAGTCATAGCATTGATTCACTATGTGACCTTAGGCAAGGATCTGTTCTCAGATCTGTGCCTCAGTTTCCCTGACTGTTCAATGACATTGATTTGGGCGATCATTAAAGGGCCCTTTTGTCTTCTGATGCTGTTAGGACATTTCCCTTCACATGTATAACCTCCCTCCCCTTGCTGCAGCAGAGGCCATAGTCCCCTCCTTTGTTTGCCCTTTGTGGGGGTGGGGGACAGCTGGTTCCCTACCCCCTCCTCCCAGTAACCTTTCAGCCATAAATCCATGCTGAGGCGTCTCTCCTCCGGATAAACAGCCCTGATGCCTTTTGGCTGCCCTCATCCTATTTTCTGCTTGAAGCATCAGAGCTGGGGCCCACTCGAGCCCTTTGCAGCTGCCCAGGGCCCCAGGAGGGGGACAGACCCGGGACAAGCAGGGGGCCAACCACCCCCAGGGTGCCTGGGTGGCAGGCCCCTCTTGGGGCCTCACCACCTTGCATATGGACCATTATGGCAGCCTCCTCCTGAGTGAGTCTTCCTGCCACCAGTCTCACCCCTTCAGTTCATCCTCCACACCAGCTGCCACAGGGATCTGATGAACACATAAATCTGACCGCGCGGTCTGATTCCCTTCCTCAGAGCTCTTTGATGAAGAAATAAATAAAAACGCCTTTGATGGTGCCCCAACTCCTGCAGAGGAAAGCTCTAAATCCTAATCTGGCTTTTAAAGCCCTTCATGGTCTAGTCCCAATTGCTCCATCCAGTCTCGCCTCCATTTCGGCCCCTGGGGACCCAGTCTCAGCCAATGTGGCTACTCAGGCCTACCTTTATTCTCTTTTGCCTTGGACTTTTGGATCATGCTGTCCATCCCATCTCCCCTACCTTCAGTGCCTCTACCTGTCCAGGCCCGTTTGTTCCCACCTGAACCACCACAGCAGCCTCTTCAACTGTTCCCTCCTATATCTCTTGCTCTTTCTCGTCCCTTTGCTACATGGCACCCAGAGATGCCATTATTGAACTTTAGGTCTCTTACTTTCCTTTTCTAATAGATTCCCACTGTACCTGCAGTAAAACCCAGAGTCCCTTCTGGTTCCTTCAAGATTTGGAATGATCTTGCCTACCTGTCTACTTCTCTACCCACACCTTGTAAAACTCTCCCCTTGTTCACCCCACCCAGCTGCACCACCATTGTGACAGTGCCTCAGAAATCCCATCATGTTTTCTACCTCAAGGTTTTTGTAGCCTCCATTGCTTCTGCTTGGATGATCCTTCTCTGGGTTCAGCCTGGTTGGCTACTTCTTATCCTTCTGGTCTCACCTCAGATGTCACCTCTTCAGAGAGGCTCTCCCTGGCCAACCTGAATAAAGCACACCCCCCATTACCCTCCAGAGCATTGCTTTGTTTATTTCCATCATAGCACCTGCCACAATCTCTAATTACCTTCAAAAACATATTTGCTTGTTTTATTTTTTGCCTCCCAGGGGAATGTCAGCTCTTCGGTGAAAGAAACCTTGTCATGCCCCTTCCCTTTCCAGTCTGGGTGTCAGATCTGCTTTCGTCCTTCGGCCTTCTCCACTCAGACATCTTCTTGAGTGTCTTTCCTTCCTTGGACAATGTGCCTCTTCTTCCAATCCTGGATACCGAGTAGAAGCTGTCAGATACCTGTTGAGTTAGTTGGAGTCTTGTGTCCCTCCTGGCTGTTGTAGCCATTTCACGGTGACCCCTCGACATTACTCAAAGACTCTAACCCAAAAAGGGAATTCTAGGCACTGGGGTGCACTGGTGGCAGGCATATTTTGGGCAAGGTTCTAAAATCCTTGAATCCTAGAACCCTGAAGTTTGAACAGACTTCAGAGGTCAACAGTCCAAAGCCTGAAACCCCATGCAACCTCTGCCTGAGTATTCCTTGGTGTGGGCAGGCTCACTTTCTTCCTAGGCAACTTCTTCTGTTACTTACTGGTTCAGAGTGTGAGTCCTCCTTTGTGTGCATCCAAATTCTGCTTCCCGTCCCTGCCCACTGCTCTGCTGTTGAGACCACACAATCCCGTAGGCTTCCTCTGCTTCAGGACAGCTCTTCAAGTATTTAAAGTCAGCACCTTAACTGCTTGTAGATTGTAGTCTTTGTTGCCTCTCTCAGGGCATTGGGTTTCCTCTTTGCTTTGTTATGTTTATCATGAGCTCATCTCTGCAGGAAGATGTGCTCCCAGTAGTGGAAGTGAACCTAATGGTAATTCTAGACTGTTTTTTGGGTTGGTTTCTCAGTACCTGGTTATACACTGAGCACAAGCAATTCTAGAATCAGACCTGAATTGTAATTGGCATAGGTTAGGTTAGGTTTATTAGAAGTTCTAATTCTCTAGGCCAATTTGTTGCTTGGTCTTTGGGCAAGAAGCCCTGCATTCTGAGCATCCTTGAACAGTGAAGAGCTTTCTCCACCTGCTATGCTTTCTATAAATGGCTCAAGTCCAGCCCCCCAACCTCTGACCCCATATAGAAATTAAAACTATAAACTGTCAAGCTTGATTTATTCACTTACTCGGTAGATATTTATTGACTTCCTACTATATAAAGGCTCTCTGCCAGGTGCTGGGGATATTGACCAAGCCCCTGCCCTTGTGGAGTTCCTTTCTAGCAGTAGGAGCCAGGCAAGAAACAGCCTAAGTTCTACAAAGACAGTTAAAACAAAACAATGTCCTAACAAACACAATGTTGAGAGAAAGAAGAAAGAACATATAAGATTCCACACACATAAATTCTGAAAATAGATAAAATTAATCCATGAAGTTAGTGTCAGGATTATATTACCCAGGGGAGGGGTGTTGTCTGAAAGGAGGTCTTTAGGGGGACAATTTCTCATAATTTATGGTGGTTTCTGTCTCTTAAACACAGTATGTTTACTTTGTAACATTCATCAGATTTACAAGAATGTTCAGCACAGCCCTAACTATAGTGGCAAAAGACAGGAAACAATCTGCATGTCTACCCAAAGGGGAGTTGTGTCATTTCTTAACATGAGGAAATAGGTATAAGATTAATTCCTAAAAGGGCATAGGCATTTGACAGGTATTACCAAATTTGACTCTGTATTTTTTTTAAGTTTTCATGGAATATATAGTAAAGCACATAAATCTTAAATATTCTACTTTGTTTCACAAGGTGGGCACACCTGTGTAACCACTGCTCAGCTGTGCATGGAACAGTTCCTATATTCCTATATTGTGCCCCTCTGGCCATTACACTCCCGCAGAGGATACTCTTCCACTTCCAACCCCATTCACTAGTTTTACCAGTTTTTGAATGTGCATGCTTGAAAATGTATTTTAGAAATCACTTCTATGTATTTTATTTGGCATATCTATGCATTTGAAGTAGGTAGCCCATCAGTACAGAAGATTTCTCTGTATGAGCTCTGTCTGACATCTGGTTGGAATCCTGCCTCTGGAACTCTCTAGTTCTGTGTGTCCAGTGTCTAAGGTTCTTGGATCCTTTGATTCTCTGATTCAAGCCCTGAATGAGATGATGGACAGGAAAGCCTGGAAGTGTTCCCATACATTCTAGAGCCTATAGACTGAGTGACAGCATCCCAAAACCTGTTGATATTGGGGTAAAGGAAGTTAAGGAAGTTGGCTCCCTGTGAATCTTTTTCTTTCTTTTCTTTCTTTCTTTTTTAGTACTGGGGATGGAACCTAAGGACACTGTATCATTGAGCTACATCCCCAGCCCCTATTTTTTTTGAGGGGGTACTGGGGATTGAACCCAGGGGCATTCAACCACTGAGCCACACCCCCAGCCCTTTTTATTTTTATTTTGGGACAAGTTGCTTAGGGCCTTGCTGAGTTGCCGAGGCTGATCTCAAACTTGCAATCCTCCTGCCTTAGTCTCCTAAGTCACTGGGATCACAGGCATGTGGCACCACACCTGGCATCTCTAGCCCGTTTTATTTTTTATTTTGAGACAGGATCTTGCTCAGTTGCTGAGGCTGGCCTTGATCTTAAAATCTTCCTGCCTCAGCCTCTCCAGTCACTGGAATTATAGGTGTGGGCCTGGCTCCTTTGAATCTTGAATGTCAGAATATGAAGGGGTTCCTAATTGGTCTAAATTTCCTGGGTTTGCTTCTTCTTCAGCCCAATCACTCCTTTACTCCGGAGTCCCAGGAACCCATCAGTACAGAAGAAAACCAGAAGGACTGGTTTTCTTCATATATGATTTCCCTTGGGTACTCTCAGAGAGCTGGAGACTGAAGCAGGGAAATGAGACAGTTTCCAGGTGCTGGAGAAGGATGTCTCACTCTGTTTCTCTTTTGGATATGTCTCTGCTGATTTGTGAGGCTTGGCTAGTGTTCTTTCTCTAGGATTCAGTCTCCCTGGTTGTGTAAGGAGAGTTGAACTAGATGGTCTCAGAGGGCATTCTGTGGTTCCTCCTCTCTGAGTCTCTTTGTTCTCTGTTTCTGGAGGTGAGGGTCTTTCTGTGGGTTTATCAGATTATCTGTTACTCAGTTTCTGTCTTTGAGTTCCTTACTGCCTTGTCTCTGCTCCTGTCAGTCTCTGAATCTCAGGCTCCCTGTCTGGGAGTGGAGTGTCTCTCTCCGCCTTTGTGATCCCCTGACAATGGGAGGTAAAAATAGCCCAGGGGCCATGCTGGTGGAGATAAAAGGGAATTTGCCTTTTGTGTCCTGTGGCCAGGCTGGGGGGGGGGCTGTGACACGTGGAGATTGCTGACATAGCTCTCCTCCAATGACCTTGACGGCAGCAATAAAAGGGGTAGCACAACTCCTTGCCCTCACCGTGGTGCCGAGGTGGGTGACCAGGGCTGGGGTTGGAGCCAGATGGTTGGCAGGCAAGAGTGCCCATGGGTGGATATAGATCTTCCATATCTGTAGGAGAGGATGCTGTGGTATTTGAGGTGTTTGGGGTGTGTGTGTGTTTTGGGGGCTCACCCAGGTAGTCACCTCGTATCAGGCCTTCTGGGTTGGAGGATCTTGCCTAGTGTGGGGCCCTTGGTCCCTCAGTTTCCTTATCACTGCCATATTGCAATGCCTACTGCCTAGGACCACCTTGAACTCCCCAGATTTCCAGGCCTTTTTTCTCCATCGCCATGATGGATGTGAGTGAACTTGGAGAGTCTGCCCGCTACCTCCGCCAGGGCTACCAGGAGCTGATGAAGGTACACACTGTCTCGTGGGATGGTAAGTGAAGCCTGGGAGTGGGGATAGGCACAGCCTCAGAGAAGCCTTTCTGGACTCAGACCAGGAATGGAGGGGAGTGGCACGCTGGTTGGGGCTAAAGTGGCACTCTGGCTTGCCAGCCTTAGCTTTGGACCTGCCCCTCAGAATCCAGGTCTTGAAGGTTAAAATCCCAGGGATTGTGTGTACATCACTGTGGGTCTGTCAGCAAGCCTTGGTTTGTCTCTCTATAAAATGGGATAATACCACCTGCTTCCTGGAGCTGTAGTCTGTGAAAACTTAGGCTGGAACCTGAGGCCTCTGAGATGAAACCAGTAGCATGTGTGCAGTGGCCTCAACATGTCCACAAAACCTATGCTGATCTTATTTTTAGTGCTTTCCATAAAGCCGAGTCACTGTTTGTTAGAGACAGAAATAAAGACTACTATTTATGACCTGGATTGCTCACAGGACAATAATAACAATAGGCAATGTGTATCGAGTGCTTATTGTGTGCCAGGTCCAGAGCAGATGACTCTGTATGCATCCTCTCATCAGGGCCGGAGACAGCTTTAAGGGTGTGTAACCTCTGTGGTTGCACAGGGCACCGAACTTAGAAGGGCCTGCTGCTTGATTTAGCACTCTCTGCTATTGCCACATTGAATTGTTAAATAAGATTTTTTAAGCAAATGAGTCGCATTATGTTGTATTGGGGCCTTCAAGTTAAGAAGACAGTCCTGAATAAGTCGCTTGGTTAGCAAGTAGAAGGGAAGGGAGTAGAACCTTCAGTCTGCAACCTGAGTCCATGTTTTTAACTACCACAAAATTGAGACCAGCTGGAAAGAGGTGGCAGGAAAGAGCGCAGGACAGTTAGACCTGAGTCTTCAGTGAAATGGGGAAGGCAGAAACCACCTGAAAGGTATGTGCCTGATATTGAGGGGCTGCTTCATATGGGACCTTAGGAAAGCCTCATGACATTTTGCATTTGAGGGAACAGGCCCAGAGAGAATGAGGGATTTTCCCCAGGTTGCAGAGCAAATAGGGTGGAAGCAGGGGTCTGAACCCACATGTGCTACCCAGACTGTTACATCCAATCAGGGGATCGTTGGAGATCTCTGGAACTCTGCTAGCTCTGCCCTGGCTTTGGAGTATTCATTGGGACTCCTGCTTTGCTGGTAGTAACTTCTGGGAGGAGTACAACTCTGTGAACACGCTTGGGAACCCCACCAGGACCCTTGGAGGTGCTCAAGCAGCTCTCAAAGTCCCAATGATCTTTCTGACACCTAGGAAAGAAGCGAGTCTGGGTGCCAGATGAACAGGATGCTTATGTGGAGGCCGAGGTCAAGTCAGAGGCTACTGGAGGAAGAGTCACCGTGGAGACTAAAGACCAGAAGGTTCTGCTTACCTTTTCCTGAGATTAGTTCCTCTATTCTTCGGGGCAAAGCTCCCGATCCTTGGGATCCATACTTTGGGGTCTGGGAATGTGGAAGAGGTAGGGTCAGGAGGTTTCCCTGCAGCACTCACCATATGACACACCTTCTTGGCAGGTGTTGACAGTACGCGAAACCGAACTGCAGCCTATGAACCCTCCCCGCTTCGACTTACTGGAGGACATGGCCATGATGACGCACCTCAATGAGGCGGCGGTGCTGCACAACCTGCGCCAGCGTTATGCTCGCTGGATGATCTATGTGAGCTGTGGGCTGGGGCGGGGCTGCTAATGGGTGGGGCTAGAGGTGGCGCTAGAGGTGGGGCTAGAAGGATGGCTCTAGGGAAGGCTGGGCTTGGGGAACAGCCTCAGCAAATGTGAAGGCGGCCTAGAGGTAGGGCGGGGTGGTGTCCTGGTGCCTTGGAGGCCTGGAGCGTATCCAGGGCTGTAACCAGAGTGCAACTACCGCCACTGGGACGTGGCAGGAAGTTCAACTGTGCCCTGTGGAGGCGGAGTCACCAGCTGGGGGCGGAGCTGGGGACTGGAGTAAGGTTCTGGAGGGGCCAGGACAGCCAAGAGGATATGGCATGCCACGTTAAGTGGCACCTTGAATATTGCAGGGGTCATGAATATTGCAGGCGCCTGGGACTGTGAATTTGCACCCCAAAAACAAAACTCTACCTATAAACTGCCTTCTCAGACATACTCGGGCCTCTTCTGTGTCACCATCAACCCCTACAAATGGCTCCCTGTCTACACGGCTTCAGTTGTAGCTGCTTACAAGGGAAAGCGCCGCTCAGAGGCACCGCCTCATATATACGCAGTGTCGGATACCGCCTACAACGACATGCTGCGCAGTAAGGGCTGCCCCCACTCCTCTCTGCCACTCACGACCCCTTCCCCAGCCCAGGGAGGCCTCTGTAGAGGACGCCCTTCCCTCCTCTTGCACTGCCCTCCTCTGATGCTGCAGGAGACTAGTGCAGCCATGCACCTCTCCAGATTGGGTGGTCCTACCTGTCCTTGGTTTTGTCCCTGGGTTGTTCGGGGCTGCCCCTGAACACCCAAGGTGTTCCACCTTGGCTGACTTTTCTATCCCCTCCCCTTTCCTCCAGACCGGGAGAACCAGTCCATGCTGATCACGTGAGTGTGGGGCTCTCAGGGTGGGGTGGGAAGTGCAGCAGGAAGGGGATAGAACCAAAATAATTTCCCAGCTTTGAATCCAGAGTGCTTAAGGGCAGGGCTTTTACCACCTGGAGCCAGTGTGCCAGCTGAAGTTAAATCAGGCCTAAGCATTTCTGCCCCCCATTTGTGAGTGGGCAATAGAGAGGGGATGCCCAGCTCCAGTACTATCGCTCCCCAGACCCAAAATCTCCCACTTTAATCTTTTAGGCATTCTAATTTTGGCTCAAGAGAAAAAGAAGAGAAAGAAGGACTTGCTTTCCCTTTTCTTCTCTTCACCATCTTCTTATCTCTAATCCATCTTCCTTTGAAGGCAAAGGAAGGTGGAAGATTTCTTACATATCGGGTTCATGTCCAGCCAACCCAATATGGACAATGTCTGTGTGTACACATACACACACATATGCAAAAACTTGGGGCCTGGTAGTTAAGAGCAGAGGCCTTGAAACCAGATAGACCTGGATTCGGGTTCTCATGTTTCTATTTCCTGCTGTGTGCACTGGGCCTCTGAGCCTCCCTAATAAAAATAGAACAGTCCTACCTTCCATGTAGAATAATAAGGAGTCAGTGAGTTGATACATGTACCTGGCACACAGCAGGGACAGTCCAGAACTTTTGGGGCCATTTCCTTATGCATAAAATGACAGTGGTACCTGTCTACAGGGTTTTTTTACTAAGGCTTAATTGAGCCAATGGAGGTCAAGTACTTGGCCTGGCACCTGGAGCTAAGTTAGTGCTCAGTGAACAGTGGCATCCTTATGCGTGTCTTCTCTCAGGAATGGGCTGCTGGCGAGCTTTGTAAAAGCACCTAGAGGGTTGATCTTTACTTGAGGGTTTAGACTTGGGGGTACTGAGTCGGGTGCTGAGTGATGGGAGAAGGAGAGAAGGGAATAAGGATAGGGCATTGGGGCTGGGGGAACGAGGCCAGATGGGCATTGGTGACTCATGTTTGTGTTGTCCAAGCGGAGAGTCGGGGGCCGGTAAGACGGTTAACACCAAGCGGGTCATTCAGTACTTTGCCATCGTCGCAGCCCTGGGAGACGGGCCGGGCAAGAAGGCCGTAAGACTTGCCCACTTGGGCACAGATTCCCACTGCTTCTCGCTTTTTTTCTTTTCTTTCTTCCCCTTCTTCTTCTTTTTTTCCTCCCTCTTTCTTTCTTCTTTTCCTTTTTAAAATTTTGACTCCCCAGAGTTCCCAGCCCTGCCTGAGCCTCTCATCTTGGTGGGAGACTCTGGCCTGAGCAAGGCTTGACCTGAAAAACTGTGGCCACCTGTGACACACTGTGTTGGCCCCGTACCCACCTGCCACAATGTTCCCTCCTGTAACACAGATGGGCTGTGCTATGATGCTGTTCCTAAACTTTTTTTGTGTGATTTTTCTCTTTCATTGTGACATTCATATTTTGAAAGAGCTTTATAGGTGTTTTTCCTATGAAGTCTTTGTTTTCTTAGTTTTCACACACCAGTTACCTGCTGCTAGAGGGAACAGGCTTTACACAGACATTCAGTAACCAGAGAAAAGGATACTGGGTGTTCTCAGTGATCTTGTGACCTGTGATACACTAAGGCTTTTAAAAATTTCTTAAACAAAGCAGGTGGGGGTTTTTTGGGTTTTTTTGTTCATTTTGTTTTGGTTTTGTCTTCTTTTTCTAGCTCAGGGGCCAGCTGTTCAGAGTTCTGTGGCTCTCTCCTCACTCCTGTGTGTCTACCCCAAAATGGGCTGCCTTTTCCTTCTAGAAGCCCAAGGCCTCTTGCACAGCCCCCACTCGTGGTCCTGTTGAGCCTTGCTTTATTCTGGGGCATTTTTCTTTTTTCTTCTTTTCCACTTTTTATAACTCCCTTTTCCTTTTTCCTCATTATCTTTTCTTGGTTCTTGACTTTTGTTTTAGTTTTGTTTTTTAGTTGTGGCCGTTGTTGTTTTTGTTGTTTTGGTTTTTTGCTGTTGACTTTTTGGTATTCTTCCTTCCCTTCTCACCCTGTTTTCCAAGCCCCCAAAAGGCCTTTGGGGAGATCTACAGAAAGCTGGGTAGGTCCGGCAATGGGAACAGTGGCAGGGAAAGGCCAGAACTGGCAAGGACATAACTGGAAGGGCTTGGAGGCAGGGAGCACCTGGCAGAAAGAAGTCCAAGAGAAAGGGTCAGACAATGGAGATGGAAGGAAGGCCGCCCACAGGACGTGGAAACTTAAAAACTGTATCAGCCCTCTCCTCTTGCCTCCATATTTGGCTGAACAGTCTTGGAGGGATCCCTGCACACAGATACTAGATGGGAGGTGTGGAGAGAGGGTACCTGCCATTTCCTTCCTGCCTCCTTCCCAACAATGTCTCTGGGGGCATTGTTAAGTCTTGGGTTCCCTGGAGGTGAATGAGTGAATGCATGACCCCCAGAGTCCCTGTGGCATATCTGCTCTTTCCAGAATCCATCCTTTCCTTCCTCTCTTTTTGTTCTCAGGCTTATGGCATCCAGGGTAGGAAAGAAAAGGTTGAGGCTAGGAGAGGAGGAGGGAGCATGGCTCAGTTCCTTAAGTCCCTGTGGGTGAGATACACAAGAACAGTAGGCATTGAGGGAGGCAGGATGTCTGGGTTTGGCCTACTCTGCCATCACACTTGTGCAGATTGGCTCCCAGTTCTGGGTCTTAGGTTCCTCATTTGCAAGTTAGGGCTAGTAATATGTGGCTGGAAACAGCCATTTTGAATAAAAATAGGTGTACAACATGTAATGAAAACACCTAATCACAATACAAAGAAGTGTATAGAAGGGCCATCAGAAGGAGGTTAGGGTAGGAAAGTTCAGAGCAGGAAAGAGGTCTCTCCCAGCCACAGAATGTCAGGGAGGCCTTCCTGAAGGAGGGGGTGCTTTGGTTGGACTCTGAAGGGAAGTAGGTTTTAGTCAGGAGCCCCTAGGGCTTGGGATGGGTGGCACTGCTTAGGTGTGGAAAATGAGGGACACTGGAGAGGCAGAGACAGTTGAGGGAGGGAATGGGCTGTGAAGAAGAGACCCCAATGCAGCCCCTGCCTGAAGCTGCTGGCTAGGGCTGTGCCCGCTTGGCCTTTCTAACATCGCTCCTAACAGCCCAGGGAGGGCCAAGCTGTGGAGGGGGGAGAAGGGTGCTGCGTTTACTGTTAGTTAATATTTGGTGACTAACATTCACTGTGCTTCTAACTCTTCCTCCCGCCAACCCCTGGTGAGACCTCACATCCTCTAATGTTATATTCCTTCTCTTCACCTACAGCAATTTCTGGCAACAAAGACTGGGGTAAGTATGGAGCCAGTGTGAGGGGGCAACAGTGATGAATCCTGAGGACCCCCCCTTCCCCTCACAACCAGAGGGTCCATGGGCTGCCCTGCCTTCCCAGTTAGCAGGCCCGGGACTGACAAATCCCTCATCCCCCGCCCCATACTAGGGCACCCTTGAGGATCAAATCATTGAGGCAAACCCTGCCATGGAATCCTTTGGCAATGCTAAGACCTTGAGGAATGACAACTCTTCCCGCTTTGTGAGTGCACAGTGGGAGTGGGTGGCTGGGGTGGAGAGAGATCAGCAGCCAGAAGGATCCATGTGGTGGCAGCCTTCAGTGTGTTGGGCAACACTGGCTGAGCCCCTTGGCTGAGGGCAGCTTCTCTGCTTGCAGGGCAAGTTCATCCGCATTCACTTTGGTCCCTCTGGGAAGCTGGCCTCTGCAGATATTGACAGCTGTGAGTCTGGGTGAGGAGAGGAGGAGGGTGGGGTAGGGGTGGCTTGAGCATTTCCACTCAGACTGAGGATGCCTCTCAAGTCCTCTGGGCTCCACCTGTCCTAGATATTTTGCTCCATCATCAGACCACTGCCCATTTCAGGCCACCTTACTTTCACCCCAATGTCACCAGCTTTCCTAGGGGCTCCCAGCCTCACTCCTCTGCTTGGTCTTCCAGCCACAGTCTCTCTAATCCTAACCTGTTCCTGCTTTAAAACCTTCCCTAAATCCTGTCACCTGAAGACGCGGACCCAGATCCTTATTTAGCCAGTAAGGCTCCTGTGATTGGGCCTCTGCCTGCATCCCGTCTTTTCCATGGCCCCTGGCAGGACATGTCTGCCCTCTGCTCCTCCTGCCTCAGCCTCATGTCTACACTTAAGAGTCTCCCACCGGGGCTGGGATTGTGGCGCAGTGGTAGCGTGCTCGCCTAGCACGCGTGAGGCACTGGATTTGATCCTCAGCACCACATAAAAACAAAGATATTCTGTCCACCTAAAACTAAAAAATAAATAAATAAATATTAAAAAAAAAAAAAAAAAAAAAAGAGTCTCCCACCCTTCCAGAAAACCTGTTAGGATGCTGCTAACTCCTCTCTGGGTGGTTGCTCATCCCGTCTGATGTAGTCCAGTTACCTGGACACCAGTATCTGGGCCATAGGAATGGGTCACACCCACAGAAGAGTCCCTGTGCTGACTGCTTCCCACCTTTGGACACATGTCAAATCTGATAAATAAGCACACACGGACTAATCACCAGCAAATAAAAATCTACACACAGACATTCATGTTCACACACCCATACATGAGGATACACACTCAACACATATGGCCAGGGATACGCAGGTACAAATAGACACATCCCACGGAGTGACACAGGTGCTGACAGACTCTTCTAACACATGCTGACCTGCGTGTGGACACAGCATCCCTACACATCCCCTGTTCCTTGCTGTCACTTTCTCCCTACCCCTTGTCCCTTCTTGGGGTGTCCACTCTTGGGAGGTATAACAGATGGCAGGTCAGTGCCCCTTTTCTTCAGATCTCCTAGAGAAATCCCGAGTGATCTTCCAGCTGCCCGGTGAGCGTGGCTACCACATCTACTACCAGATCCTCTCGGGGAAGAAGCCAGAGCTGCAGGGTGAGGACCAGGGACAGGGGAGGAGTCATAACCCAAAGGGACTTCCTGGCCCTTCCTGATCCCCAGCAAGCCAGGCCCTGGGATGGCTGTTCCATCCTGGGCACTCAGAACCTGCTCTGTCTCTGCACTCCTTTCTGGGACTTCAGGTTATTACTGAGTTCTCTCCTCTTTGGGCCAGGCAACAGGCCTCCTTAGTTCTGTTGTCTTGCCAGTTTATGTAGCTTCTCATAGAAACTGAGGTCCCTCCTGAGATTAGAGCCCCCTAACCCATACCACAGTGGACCCAGTGACCATCTACAAGTTCCCTTTTTTACAGGCTTGTTGAGGGCAGAGTCTGGTCCTCCTTATGTCCCAGTAATAGGAATCTGGGCTAGAGGGGTGGCCATGAGGGACTGAGGTTCATTCCTCAGCATAAATAAAGAGAATACCCCCCAAACAGACAGACACACACACACAACTAATAAAAGGGTCTGGGGTATAGTTCTGTGGTAGAGCTCTTGACCTAACATGTAGAAGGCCATAGGTTCAAACTCTAGTACTGAAAAAAAAATTGAACAAATGAAAAGAAAGCATGGGTTTGGGACAACCAACAGGCTCTAGACAAGTCTTGGGAGGGCCCTAAACTCCTGCTGGCTGGATCCCCTAAGGTCTGTCATGCTGGGGTAGGGGAGGGAGAGCAGCCTGGTGGACATAGCCTGATCTGTCCTTTGCTGTCCTGTGCCCACAGATATGCTGCTTCTGTCTATGAACCCCTACGACTACCACTTCTGCAGCCAGGGTGTCATCACTGTGGATAATATGGATGATGGGGAGGAGCTCATCGCCACAGATGTATGGACTGTGGGGCAGGGAAACTGAGCAGGGTGCCTATGGTGTGGGTGCCTCATGGATGTGTGGGCTGGGTAGGGATCAGGGAGCACTGTCAGTGGGCAGTACCTGGCTGCACCCTGGAGTGCCCCAGACGTCTCTGAACCCTGTGTTCCCTACGCCCTTAGCATGCCATGGACATCCTGGGCTTCAGTGTGGATGAGAAGTGTGCCTGCTACAAGATTGTGGGTGCCCTCCTGCACTTTGGCAATATGAAGTTCAAGCAGAAACAGCGAGAGGAGCAGGCTGAGGCTGATGGCACTGAAAGTGAGGGGGGCCCTGACCCTGATTTGACATGGCCTTCACATTGACCCCATTGCCATGTCCTGTCATGATCTTTAACCCTCACTCTTGTCCACAACCTTTGACCTCAGTATTATCTGCTCCTGACTCAACTCCAGACCCTTACCCTCCTAAGGTGGACAGTGTGCTGGCCCTGAACTTGACCCTTCCTACTCTTCTCTTAACCCCAGGCTGAGATAATAGAGCTAAATGCCCGTATTGTTGTCCTCCTCCTTTCTTATCCAACCCTCGTACCCTGCCAGGTGCTGACAAGGCTGCCTACCTGATGGGCGTCAGCAGTGGGGATCTCCTCAAAGGCCTTCTGCACCCTCGGGTGCGTGTGGGGAATGAGTACGTGACCAAGGGGCAGAGTGTGGAGCAGGTGAGTGGAGGTTTAGTGAGGCTGCCTGGAGGCCCTCCTGGAGACAGCTGCGGCAGGATCCCCTCCTTACCAGGTCCCAGCCCAGGCTTCTTCCTCCCCCAGGTGGTGTTTGCTGTGGGAGCTCTGGCCAAGGCCACTTATGACCGGCTGTTTCGGTGGCTGGTATCTCGGATCAACCAGACACTGGACACAAAGCTGCCCCGGCAGTTCTTCATTGGGGTCCTGGACATTGCTGGTTTTGAGATCTTTGAGGTGAGAATAGGCCTACACCCCTGGCTCTGTTCTCTCTGAGATGGGGCACCATGGGTGGGAGGGGGCAGGGCGAACTTGTGCATGTTCCTCTATATCCCCATCTGCTAAACCAGGCACCTCCCTCTCATAGTTTAACAGCTTTGAGCAGCTGTGCATCAACTTCACCAATGAGAAGCTGCAGCAGTTCTTCAACCAGCACATGTTTGTGCTGGAGCAGGAGGAGTACAAGCGTGAGGGCATCGACTGGGTCTTCATTGACTTTGGCCTTGACCTGCAGCCCTGCATTGACCTCATTGAGAAGGTGGGGCCCCAGGCAAGGCCACTGTGAGGAGGGGAGTATGTGCTTGTTTGTGAGAAAGCCTGTGTAAGTGTGTATGTGTGTGGTTGTGCATTGAAGTAAGTATATGCTTGTGTGATAGACTCTACACAGGTATGAATGGGAAAGTTTGCGTAGGTGTGCTGGATTGGATGTGAGTAACTGTTGGTGTGCATGAGCAATGTGAGTGTGAAAGTCTGATGGGCAACAACCCGCCCTGGGTGCACTTGATTTTGCAGCTAAAATTTTACTGGGTCCTTAGAATTGCCCTGGGCAAGACAGAGTATTTCCATGTTTATTTAATTGAGAAACATTACATATATTTCCCCATTGTACCAAGAATGGAGTAAAATTAAATTTGGAAACAAATATTAGAAATAAAGGGGTAAAAATATTTCCCTCTAATCTTACTACAGCCTATCTTGGCCCTTGAGTTAATTTCCTCCAAAGCCTTTGTCTTGGGTATTTATTTTCTTTGTGGACACAAATTCAGTTCATATCTTACTTTTCCTCTGAACATGTATTTTGAATATTGTTGCACAGAACAGAATAGGTCATGGAGAACGTGATTTTCATATGATTCCCGACTATTGGGCATTTTGGTGATTGATTTCTTGTTTTTATATTGGCACTGAAAATAATCATTTTCCCATTTAAAGATTAGGAAGCTGAAGTTCAGTGAGGCATAAGGTCCCCACAGATAGTGAAGAAGCCCTGTGAACTTGGTAGCCTCTTTTTTTTTTTTTTTTTTAAACTTATGCGTTTGTGTGTGAGAATGTGTGAGCCATGGATGCTGAGGAGGTGAGATGCCAGCTTGGGTTTGTATACATCTCATGAGCAAATAAAATTCAGTTATTGTGAATTGTCATAAGTGGGTTAGAAGCCAACACTCACACTTTTTCTCTCTTAGAAAGTGAGGCTCCCAGGAGTGGGTCTGGTTTCTGATTTTTTTGAGAGACGGCTGGGGTTGAGGATTTGGAATGGCATCCCAGAGGGAGGTGGTCTGGGGAATAGCCAAGATGGGCTGGCCCTTCAAGTTGATTCCATCCCCAGCCACTGGGCATCCTGTCTATCCTGGAGGAGGAATGCATGTTCCCCAAGGCCTCAGATGCCAGCTTCCGGGCCAAGCTCTATGACAACCATGCAGGGAAGTCACCCAATTTCCAGCAGCCTCGGCCTGACAAGAAGCGCAAGTACCAGGCCCACTTTGAAGTGGTCCACTATGCAGGCGTGGTAGGTGCCTGTTGGAATCACAGCCCTCAGCCATTCCCTTCCTCAGGGTTCCCTCACCTTGTCTCAGCACCTGTCTTGCCTCTGCTAGGTGCCTTATAGCATTGTGGGCTGGCTCGAGAAAAACAAGGATCCCTTGAATGAGACTGTGGTCCCCATCTTCCAAAAGTCACAGAACAGGCTCTTGGCCGCCCTCTATGAGAACTATGCAGGCTCCTGCTCCAGTGAGTACTGAGGGACAAGCTTGCCATTTCCATAGGGGCCCATGGAGTGGCCTTTTCTGGAGTGTCTGACTGAGTTCCACATCTGTCAATAGCTGAGCCCCCTAAGTCTGGGGTGAAAGAGAAGCGCAAGAAGGCAGCATCATTCCAGACGGTGTCCCAGCTGCACAAGGTGAGGCCCAGAGTAGGCCCTGTGCAGACCCTCACCTTCACCAGCTTCCAGCCCATCCTCTGCTCCCTGCCATGTCCCCTGCGCCCAGGGCGGGTGGCTGTTAAGACTTGCAGTGATGTTTAACTCCTCTCCACGTGAACATCACAGCAAGTCTGTGCTGCTACCCGTCCCCACGCTGCCTAGGCAGGGCTGGGGGAAAGGGGAGGGAGCCATGGGCCTTTCTGAGGGATGGGGAGCCGGTGGGCGTGGAGGTTTTGGTTGTGACAATGGGAGAGGACCAAGCCACAAAGAGCAGGAGTAAAAGAACAAAGGTGCAGGGCATATTTAGATACCTCTGATGTGAGTTTTTTTGGCATGCTGGGGATCAAACCCAGGGCTTCCTGCATGCTAGGCAAATGCTCTACCACTGACTGCATCCTGAGCCCTGCATGTAGGACCCCTGCCCAGCCCTGATCCGCTGCGGCATCCAGTTCTGGTCTCTGCCTTCTGTGCCTTCTCCCCACTTCCCCACCTCCCAGGAGAACCTCAACAAATTGATGACCAACCTGCGGGCCACACAGCCCCACTTTGTCCGCTGCATTGTCCCCAACGAGAACAAGACCCCAGGTAGTGTCCCCAGGACTGGCTTGGGGTATGTGGGGGACACTGGAGCAGGGAAGCCAGTCTTCTCCCCTTACCTTGCAGGGCCTGCACAGCCTCAAAGTAAACCTTGGGTCCAGACTAATGTCTATGACACCTGAAGTGTATCCTTAGACCTCTGACCTTTCCTTTTCCCCACCATGTCCAGGGGTCATGGATGCCTTCTTGGTGCTGCACCAGCTACGATGCAATGGGGTCCTGGAGGGGATCCGTATCTGCCGCCAAGGATTTCCCAACAGGCTGCTCTATGCCGACTTCAGGCAGCGGTGGGTGGCTCCTGGCCCTGCCTATCTCCTTCTCCAGCTCCACCCTCGCTGCTTTCCCCTTCTCTCAGCTCCAGGTGGAGGCTGTAGGAAAGGCTTATATTAGAAGCCTAAGGGATAAATGAAGGTTCCAATCCCTGAAGAGCTTTATTCTTCCGGAGCTCAGTGGGTGCTGTCACTGCCATCAGCTTCCTTCCCTTCATAGGTTTGGATACTTGCAGTTTAACAAAATGAGAGTTCCCCTTCTAGAAGTAACTGGGCTTCCTCATGGTCCTTTATAGAGGATGTCTAGACAAACCCTGTCCATGCTAGCATAGGAGCTCTCACATGGTTTGTTTTTCATGTGGCTGTCAGTCTTGAAGATTGTTCCTCATTAGCAGGCATGTCTGCATCATTTTTGTTTTGGCTTTATTACATCCCAGGGTGTAGTGAACCATGTGCTTTGTTTAAGGAGTCTGCCTAGTGAAGGGCTGCAGCCCACATGACCCTCTATGCATGTGCACAGATGTCCATTTAAGAAATGGACATGCTGGGCTGGGATTATAGCTCAGTAGTAGAGCGCTTGCCTCACATATCTGAGGCACTGGGTTCAATCCTCAGCACCACATAAAAATAAATAAATAAAGATACTGTGTCCATCTGCAACTAAAAAAATTAAAAATTAAAAAAAAAAATGAACATGCTGGGAACCCTTGCTGTTTTTAATTTTTTTTGGTATCAGGGATTGAACCCAGGGGCACTTTACCACTAAGTCACATCCCCAGCCCTTTTTATTTTTGATTTTGAGACAGTCTTGTTAGTTGTTTAGGGCCTCATTGAGTTGCTAAAGCTGGCCTTGAACTTGCACTCTTCCTGCCTCAGCCTCTTGAATGGCTGGAGTTATAGGTGTGCACCACCATGCCCAGCCCCTTACTCATTTTGAGCAGAAATTTTTCAAATGTTTTTTTCAGTTTTGTGATGTGGTACAGGACGTCACCTTTTTTTTTTTTTTGGTACTAGAGCTTGAACGCAGGGGCACTTGACCACTGAGCCACATCCCCAGCCCTGTGTTTTTTTTTTTTAGTTTATTAGTGGTTTTAGTTGTAGGTGGACAGAATATCTCTATTTTATTTTTATGTGGTGCTGAGGATCGAACCCAGTGCCTCATGTGTGCTAGGCGAGCACGCTACCACTGCGCCACAATCCCAGCCCAGGACGTCACCTTTTAATATTTTGGTTTTAAAATAATTATAAAAGTAGCATATGCCTTTTGTCAAAACTTATATCCTCTTTTTTTTTTTAAATATTTTTTTAGTTGTAGATGGACACAATGTCTTTATTTTATTGCTTTGTACGTGGTGCTGAGGATCGAACCCAGGGCCTCACGCATGCGAGGCAAGCGCTCTACCGCTGAGCTACAGCCCCAGCCCAAAACTATATCCTCTTAAAGAACTTCCTGAGGGCATTTAAACACACCCTGAGGGTTTCAAGCAGAATGTGCCCAGCCCCCCAACGTAGCACTGCCTTCCCTGCCACCTTGTTCAGTGTCTCTCTGGAACTTCCACTTCCACTTCTAAAAGTCCAGGAATGGTTCCTCGCTACCCAGTTGCCTTCTCTGTCTTTGGCTTCCTCATTCTCAGTGGCCTGTGCTCCATCTTCCTCACCAACCTTTCCCTGCTTTCCTAGGTACCGCATCCTAAATCCTAGTGCCATCCCAGATGACACCTTCATGGACAGCAGAAAGGCCACAGAGAAGCTGCTGGGCTCCCTGGACATCGACCACACCCAGTACCAGTTTGGCCACACCAAGGTCCAGGCACACTGGAGTTAGGGTTGGACCTGGGTATGGGGGTCACATGGGGCAGGAGTCACACATGGCTGCCCCTTCTACCCCCAGGTGTTCTTCAAAGCTGGGCTTCTAGGCGTCTTGGAGGAGCTCCGTGACCAGCGCCTGGCCAAGGTGCTGACGTTGCTGCAGGCACGGAGCCGGGGCCGCCTCATGCGACTTGAGTACCAGCGCATGCTGGGAGGCAGGTGGGTGTGAGAGAAGGGATAGAGACAGGATGTAGGTGTGACCACTGTCCTTTGGTTCACAAAACCAGCAGGCTGTACAGCCCTGTCATGCAGCCTTGTGGTCAAGTTAACCTCCCTATGGCTTGGAGTGAGGATCTGTTCTATGCCCCAAACCTCCAGCCTCTATCTCCATGCATTCCATTGGAGTCAGGGCTTGGAGGGGTAATAGTGGCTTTCAGTATGTTCTAGGCCTCAGGACAGATACCTTATTTGTATTTTCTTTCTTTATTTTATTCATTTATTATTTATATGTTGTGCTGAGGATCGAACCCAGTGCCTCATGCATGCTAGGCAAACGCTCTACCACTGAGCTATAGCCCCAGCCCAACCTTATTTGTATTTTCTTGACTAAAATTGAGTCAGTCTTAAGAGGTAGGTGCTGTGATTACATTCACCCCTTCAGCAGATCCAGTAAAGAGCCAGTGAATGCTGGGCAGTTCACCCAGGCAGCAGATGCCACAGCCTGGTAGCTGAGCCCCCTCTTGCAAAGGCTGCCCTGGATATGTGGGGCTTATAAGTGCCTCCTGGAGTCAGACCTGTGGGGCCTTGGCCTGCTCCTTCAACTCTGCCCCTAACATGGAGGTGTTAGGACCCACTCCACAGGACATTAGGAAGACCAGATGTGGCAACACAGTCATAGTGGGATGCCAAGGGGAGGTGCTCCAGGAACTTGAGTCACATCGTGAAGTAGGCAGTACTGGGCCTGCCTCACAGGGGCGTCCTCTCCCAGGGATGCCCTGTTCACCATCCAGTGGAACATCCGTGCCTTCAACGCTGTCAAGAATTGGTCATGGATGAAACTCTTCTTTAAGATGAAGCCACTCCTGCGTTCAGCACAGGCTGAGGAGGAGTTGGCAGCCCTGCGAGCAGAGCTGCGGGGGCTTCGAGGGGCACTCGCTGCTGCTGAGGCTAAGCGCCAGGAACTGGAAGAGACTCGTGTCAGTGTCACCCAGGAGAAGAATGACCTGGCCTTGCAGCTACAGGCAGTGAGTGATGGTGGGGTGGGAGGAAGATGAGGGAGTCCCCTTGGTGACTTGGTGTTTCTTGGAAGTTTGAGAACCCCAGGCTCCTCTGAAGAAACACCAGATCCAAAGCCAGGTGGCCCTGGAATGCTCTGGCTGCTCAGGTCTTAACCTGGGTCTTTCTTGCTACTCTGAAGGTGCCATATCATGAGGCTGTGGCTTGTGTTCATGCTCAGTCCCCATTGGCAGGCCTTATCTGTCCATGTGTCCTAAAGCCCTCACCCCGGGCATCCCCAGAAGCTGAAGAAGAGCCATCTCCCCAGCTCTCCCCTCCTTGCTGCCCCTGAAATGGGCCCTTGCTCCCTTCTCTGACTATAGGCACCCAGGTGGTAGGTGACAGGGCCTTAACCAGAGGGTAGGGACCAAGGATCTGGAAACTCTGCAAGTCCACAGAGCAAACTGTCCCTTTTTCAGCATGAGTATCGCTCGTGTGCCAGCCCTAGGCTAGTGCTGGAGATGGTCACGCAGCCAGGCAGTGAGGAAACAGGGAAGCGTGCCTACGCCTCTTTAAGGACAGCCTCCAGGAGCCCCTCTGTGGCCATGCAGGGCTCCACATGTCCACTACTGCCCAACCCACTCCTTGAGACCTCAGCCCAGCATGCGGGTACGGGCAGTGGGCTTTCCTCTGAGAGCGCTTCTTAGGCCTTTCCCCATGGGTCGCGCAGCCTGTCTATGTTACGTTCTTCATGGTGCCACTTCTGCCCCTCTCCCCACTAGGGCCAAGAGCAAGTCAAGGCATTGGTTCTCAGGGCCCAGCCAAGTATGGGTGTCAAACCTCATGGACAAACAAATGGCCTGGATTGTTGTCCCTTAGCTGGCCCTGTGTCAGCTTGGCTTCACTCTGTCCCCTCCAGGAGCAGGAGAACCTGGCGGATGCTGAGGAGCGCTGTCACCTGCTGATCAAGTCCAAGGTGCAGCTTGAGGCAAAGGTGAAGGAGCTGAATGAGCGACTGGAGGACGAGGAAGAGGTGAACGCTGACCTGGCCGCTCGCCGGCGCAAGCTGGAGGATGAATGCACTGAGCTCAAGAAGGACATTGATGACCTGGAGCTGACTCTGGCCAAGGCTGAGAAAGAAAAGCAAGCCACTGAGAACAAGGTGTGAGCAGGGTCAGCTGTGGGGAAGGGCCTCAGCCTGGGGACCACTGGGGACCAGGCAGCTGCAGGTCGCCCTCCTGACTCTGTTGGGCCTCTCTTGTGTAACCTAGGGCAGGTGACTGCCTCTTGTGGGCCTCCGTTTCCTCATCTGTCAGATGAGGTTAACAGACTTGCCTCAGTAGGGTAGCCAAGGGTTCAGCATGTAAATGGCCTTTGGTAAACATGCTCCACAGGGCTTCACCGCTAGGTACTCTGCAGATGCTAGTGATTGGATTTTCATCTAGCCAGGACCACAAGACCCTGGAGGGGAGGAACCCATACCCCCAGCTCACATCCCTCACATGGCTTCTATCATGAATGATGGTTCACAGCCCTGGGAGTACTAACTTAATCACATAGGGGGGAAGTGAGGCTGGGGTGGAGGGTGCTTGTTCAGGTTCTCACAGGTCCTAGGACTAGACCAGGACTAGGACCAGGACCAGCTTGCACACCTATGGACACTACAAGTGGCTGATGTGCACCAGGCCCTTACTCTGGGCTGTGCATTGCTCAGGGCTCAGTGATCCTTCATGCATTAATTCCTCCACTCAGTCTGAGGAAGTCTCATGGTGAAGTGACTTGCCTGAGCCCTCAGCTGGAAGGGACAGTTGGTGGGTAGTGGCTGCTGAGACCAGAGTATGGGGAGGGATGTCCCCTTGGTGACCCTGGCCCTGACACAGGTGAAGAACCTGACAGAGGAGATGGCCACATTGGACGAATCAGTAGCCCGGCTGACCAAGGAGAAGAAAGCACTGCAGGAGGCCCACCAGCAGGCCCTGGGCGACCTGCAGGCTGAGGAGGACCGCGTGAGTGCACTGGCCAAGGCCAAGCTCCGTCTGGAGCAGCAGGTGGAGGATGTGAGTTGGAGCTACTGAGGGGTTGTGGGGTGGGTGGACAAGTACTGGCTGGCTTGAGGCTGATCCCCATCTGCTCCACAGCTGGAGTGCTCCTTGGAGCAGGAGAAGAAACTGCGCATGGACACCGAGCGGGCCAAGCGCAAGCTTGAGGGCGACCTGAAGCTGACACAGGAGGCAGTGACAGACACTACCCAGGACAAGCAGCAGCTGGAGGAGAAGCTCAAGAAGTAGGTGTGGGGCCTGACCAGGTTCTCCCTTCTGGATTCTATTAGTCCTGTTACTGTGGAGGCTCAGTGAATGTGGGGGGTAGGGTTGAGACATTTCTCACTAGGTCACTAGGACAGGGGTAGTGTCCTGCCCTTCCTGGTTCAGGGAGGAGGGCAACAGGTGCACAGGAATGAGGCTACTTAGAGCCTCAGAGAAGGAGGTTGCTTGGGGGTTAGGGGGGCCTCAGTCAGGTGGATGATAGGGCCTGAGCTGGCTCATCCCACCCTCTGCTCCCAGGAAGGACTCAGAACTGAGTCAGCTAAACCTGCGGGTGGAAGACGAGCAGCTCCTAGGCACCCAGCTGCAGAAGAAGATCAAGGAGCTGCAGGTATATGGAGGAGGGTGGGCGGGCCGGCAGGCCAGGCCCAGGTCAGAGGCTCACCAAGCTGATGTCATCACCTACCTACCAACCTAGGCACGGGCCGAGGAGCTGGAGGAAGAACTGGAGGCTGAACGTGCAGCCAGGGCCCGGGTGGAAAAGCAGCGAGCAGAAGCGGCTCGGGAGCTGGAAGAGCTGAGTGAGCGACTTGAAGAAGCTGGCGGTGCCTCTGCTGGGCAGCGTGAGGGCTGCCGCAAGCGTGAGGCTGAGCTGGGCAGGCTTCGGCGGGAACTGGAGGAGGTGGCACTGAGGCATGAGGCCACAGTGGCAGCCCTGCGGCGCAAGCAGGCAGATGGCGCAGCTGAGCTGGGAGAACAGGTGGACAGCCTGCAGCGGATACGGCAAAAGCTGGAAAAGGAGAAGAGCGAGCTGCGCATGGAGGTGGACGATCTGGGTGCCAGTGTGGAGACTCTGGCCCGAGGCAAGGTATCAGCCTTCCTCCTCACTCTGACCTAAATTTGACTCTAAATCAGGTCTGACTCCAGCAGCTGACTCCACCTTCTGACCCCTGGCTACCCCATGCCAATACTGACCCCACAGCAGCCTTCACCCTAAACCTAAGCCTGGACCTATTAACGGGGCATCCCACTCTTCCCTACCAGATCTGACATTAAACCCTGACTCCTCAGCTCCATTCTGATGGCTCCAGGACATTTCAACACAGCTTCCAGTTCTGACCTCAGACCCTTGACCCAACATTGACTCCTGAACTCTGAACCTGTCCTGATTCTTCTGTTCTGAACCCAGCACCCAACTTTGACCTGTGAACTTTTGACTTCTGGTGACTGTCTAGATACACCAGATCTAGTATCCTAATGTTCACCAGACTCGTTTGCTTTGGTACTGGTCCAGCCCTCTTACTCTGAGGCTTTAGTTAAGCTATGAGCCTATCAGTAGAACCCTTGACCCTGAATGTGGGTTTCTGATCTCCCGTTGATGGCTGGACCCCTATCTAGCTTTCCAGTGCCTGATCCCAGGTCCCAGTCTCTGACTGGAAGCTCTAGATCCTGCCCTCAGGTGCATAAACTTGTCCTGACCCCTGACTCTGCATTCTAGGCCAGTGCAGAGAAGCTGTGCAGGACCTATGAGGATCAGCTAAGTGAGGCCAAGATCAAGGTGGAGGAGCTGCAGCGGCAACTGGTGGATGTGAACACCCAGCGTGGACGACTACAGACTGAGAATGGTAAGGTTGGGGTTCAGCTGGGCCACACTGGGTGGGACCTAGGTACTACCCCTCACCCACTTGACCTGCCTGCTTCCCCTGTGCCTGTAGGGGAGCTGGGCCGCCTGCTGGAGGAGAAGGAATCTCTGATCAGCCAGCTGAGCCGTGGGAAAGCCTCAGCTGCCCAGAGCCTGGAGGAACTGCGGAGGCAGCTGGAGGAAGAGAGCAAGGTGAGCTGGCACCAGTGATTGCAGAGTGGGCAAGTAGATGCTGGGTCCATCAGCATGGACTGAGGCCAAGGCCCTGGATGTTCCTGCAGGCCAAGAGTGCGCTGGCCCATGCTGTGCAGGCTTTGCGGCATGACTGTGACCTCCTGCGGGAACAACATGAGGAGGAGGCTGAGGCCCAAGCTGAGATGCAGCGGCTGCTATCCAAGGCCAATGCCGAGGTGGCCCAGTGGAGAAGCAAGTATGAGGCAGATGCCATCCAGAGGACTGAGGAGCTGGAAGAGGCCAAGTGAGCATCTGGTGGCCAGGCCATTACCACATTTATGCCTGTGCCTTGGGGCTAGCAGGGGGCGAGGGGAGATGCTAGGGCCTTTCCTTTGCTGGCTTCCTCCCTCCATAGTCCACACCCTGTCTGGTCCATGGCCCAGAAAGAAGCTGGCCTTGCGGCTGCAGGAGGCAGAAGAAGGTGTAGAGGCTGCAAACGCCAAGTGTTCATCGCTGGAAAAGGCCAAGCTGCGGCTGCAGACGGAGTCAGAGGATGTGACCCTGGAGCTGGAGCGGGCAACCTCAGCAGCTGCTGCGCTGGACAAGAAGCAACGGCACTTGGAGAGGGCCCTGGAGGAGCGGCGGCGACAGGAGGAAGAGATGCAGCGGGAACTGGAGGCAGCACAGAGGGAGGCCCGTGGCCTGGGCACAGAGCTTTTTCGGCTGCGCCATAGCCACGAGGAGGCGCTTGAGGCTCTGGAGACACTCAAGCGGGAGAACAAGAACCTACAGGGTAGGACATGGAGTTGGAAGCACCTTAGGTTCACCCTGGAATTAAGAGTGAAGAAAGCAACCTGGGTTGGGGTGTGAGCCCAGGGGTGGCCCGTTAGCACCCTCTCCATTCTGCAGAGGAGATCAGTGACCTCACAGACCAGGTCAGCCTTAATGGGAAGAGCATCCAGGAACTAGAGAAAGCCAAGAAGGCACTGGAAGGGGAGAAGAGTGAGCTGCAGGCAGCACTGGAGGAGGCTGAGGTCAGGACTGGCTGCAGGGGTGGGTGGATGCTGACCTGTCTCCCTGCTTCCTGAGCACTCACCCTGACCCCCAACTGAACTGCCTCCTCTTCATTCCCAGGGGGCCTTGGAACTGGAGGAGACTAAGACGCTGCGGATCCAGCTGGAGCTGTCCCAGGTCAAGGCAGAAGTGGACCGAAAACTGGCAGAAAAGGATGAGGAGTGCACTAACCTGAGGTCTGGTACCGCGCCTCCCAGCCTCCCGAGAGCAGAGCAATGATGGAAAGCAGTATTGCTGAGTCCATGGTAGCATACTGGCATAGACATCTAGTTTGTCTCTGTGACATGGCTTTCTCAGGTTGGGATTATTCTCACCATTCCATAAGTGAACCTCCATAAGACTCAAAAATGCCCCAAGATTACACAGTCGGGTAGAGCCAGAGTTCAGTCCATGTCTGTCTCAGGGACTCACTTCTGTCTGTGAGCTTGCTTTGGTGGACAACAGGCAGCCACAAGGGGTTTTACGACAGGGAGGGACAACTGTTTCCCAATTGGGTTCCCATCACCAAGAGTCTTTAGGCATTTGTGGGAGCATGCTCCGTGCCTGCCTTTCCGTGAGCCAAGCCTGCCCTTCATCCTGCCCTCCCACAGGCGTAACCATCAGCGTGCTGTGGAGTCTCTGCAGGCCTCCCTGGATGCAGAGACCCGGGCTCGGAATGAGGCTCTGCGGCTTAAGAAGAAGATGGAGGGTGATCTCAATGACCTGGAGCTGCAGCTGGGCCATGCCACCCGCCAGGCCATGGAGGCACAGGCAGCGACACGACTACTGCAGGCCCAACTCAAGGAGGAACAGGCAGGGCGTGATGAGGAGCAGCGGCTGGCTGCTGAGCTCCGAGAGCAGGCGCAGGCCCTGGAGCGCCGCGCAGCACTGTTGGCTGCAGAGCTGGAAGAGTTGCGGGCTGCCCTGGAACAGGGCGAGCGCAGCCGGCGGCTGGCAGAGCAGGAACTGTTGGAGGCCACTGAGCGCCTCAACCTCCTCCATTCACAGGTGGGGTCTGGACAAGGATGTCCACAGGGATTGGGAGGTGGGGGCAGAGGCCTGCTGGCTAGCTGAGACTCTGCTTCCCCTCAGAACACAGGTCTTCTGAACCAGAAAAAGAAGCTAGAGGTGGACTTGGCCCAGCTGAGTGGGGAGGTAGAGGAGGCTGCCCAGGAGCGGCGGGAAGCTGAGGAGAAGGCCAAAAAGGCCATCACGGATGTGAGACTGGGCCAAGGCTGTGCTGGGGAGGGGGAGAGCAGAGGCCAAGGGAGCTTCCCTGGGGCTGGTCACTTCCTAACCATGCCACCTCCTCCCTCATAGGCGGCCATGATGGCCGAGGAGCTGAAGAAGGAGCAGGACACAAGCGCACACCTGGAACGGATGAAGAAGACTCTGGAACAGACAGTGCGGGAGCTGCAGGCACGCCTTGAGGAGGCGGAACAGGCTGCCCTCCGGGGTGGGAAGAAGCAGGTGCAGAAGCTGGAGGCCAAGGTATGTGCAGCCCCACAGTCCTTCCTGTGGGTGGGCAGGTGGCTCAGAACTGCCAGAATGTCTACCCTCTGGCTGTCTGCAGGTGCGGGAACTGGAGGCTGAGCTCGATGCAGAGCAGAAGAAGCATGCTGAGGCCCTCAAGGGTGTGCGCAAACATGAGCGTCGGGTCAAGGAACTTGCATACCAGGTGGGTGATAAGGTCCATCCTGTGGGGTGGCCCTAGAGCTGGCCCAATCCAGGCAAACCCTGAGTCTCCTTTGACTGCCCAGGCCGAGGAGGACAGGAAGAACCTGGCTCGTATGCAGGACCTGGTGGACAAGCTGCAGAGCAAAGTCAAGAGCTACAAGCGCCAGTTTGAGGAGGCGGTAAGCACACTGGGGTATGGGAACATGGGGACTGGTCAGATGCCAAGAGTGACCCAATTTCAACTATGGCCCCAGGGCCTGTGGTCTGGTGAGGCATCCGCAGCAGGCTGTCCTATTTTCTGATCTTAGTGACCACCCCACCCCCGCAGGAAGAGAATTTCCTGGCAGCTCCAGAAGGGACTAGACCAAGCTGTCCTTAGCCTTATGTGCTTTCCCCTGGCCAGGCCTAGAGGTTGCCTCTGATGGGCAGGTTGGCATTCAGGCACCTTCTGACGTAGTTTCCACTTTCTTCTTCCTGCTGTGGGTCCTGGTGATGAGAGGCTGGTGGTAGGTAGAGAAGAACAGGAGAAGCCAGTTCCTTCTGGGTTTTGGGTGGGGACCAGAATGACCATTTGTTACTACCAAAGGGAAACCAAGGCCCTGTGTATACCCCCAGGAGCAGCAGGCTAGCACCAACCTGGCTAAGTATCGCAAGGCCCAGCACGAGTTGGATGATGCGGAGGAGCGGGCAGACATGGCAGAGACCCAGGCCAACAAGCTGCGGGCGCGGACCCGGGATGCCCTGGGCCCCAAGGTGAGGGGTCCGATGGGCACCACCTTCCACGTGGGGTGCCTGGGCTGGGGGTAGCAGGTGGTACAGCTCACTTATCCTTCCTTACCTCTTAGCACAAGGAGTGAGAGCCTGAGAGTCTTGAGCCCCCTGGGCTATGAAGAGGGACATTCTGTTGTCCTGTGGTTTCTTCACCCCCTTTGGCTGACACTCCAACCTCCCAAGCCCTGGACCATCCTAAATAAAGGTCACGTCTGCAGCAACAGCTGTTGTTCTCATTTCTTGGGGCTCAGTGGAAGGGTACACAGTCTCATGGACAAAGTCAGGTCCACATCAGTCATTTAAAATAAAGTTCTTTAATAGTCTCCATTTACTTGGTTTATTTGCTGTTAATAAATTGGCAACACAGGAGGGGGCCAACGGCGTGCTCCCAGCCAAGCTCCTGTGTCTGGGCTCAGGCAGGAGATGCTGCTGTGGGGCAGGGCAGGCACAGCCACCCTGGGCCCCAAGGGATGGAGAGAAAAGGCCCCCCTACTTCTGGAGGAACCCCCTGGGATGAAATAGCGGCCAATGAGCAAACAGAACCAGAGGAGCTGAAGGAAGACAAGGGAAGGACAGACAGGTAGGCCTGGGGGAAGGCAGCATTCTCTGGTACCCCCCACCCCTGTCCAGGAGCCTCTGCCTGAGGACAGGGGAGGCTTGGCTCATACATGGGGTACCCTGTCTCCCTCCCTACCCCAGGACTGGCAGCCAGGAGACCGGGCAGGAGCTCAGACAGAGCTCTTTTCGTAAATTACTTCCCCTGGGCAGGCCAAGGGTCCTAGGATTATGAGGGAAGGGTGGGCATGGTGCCCCTGTCCTCATCTGTGACTGAGAAGGAACTGAGGCTCCCCAATGATTGAGGCCCTCAGACCCAGAAGCCCAGGGTTTCCAGGATGCTTCCTCCCACGGAGCCTGTGCCTAAGACCTGGGGCAGGCAGAGAGCGGCGGGGAGGCAGGGGAGGGACGGGAACAGGCAGGGTGTGTGGCACATGTAGCCACGCTCACCCGCACTGGCCCTGGCCCAGCAGCCTCCCGAGGCCTGGCCCAAGGTCACTCCTCAGTGAAGTCCCTGTCTATGTCCATGTAGGGCTCTTCAATGTAGCTGACAAGGGCAGAAGGTGACTGGCGATCTGGGTTCAACAGGATAGACACTGTCTCTTTCCAGTATGAGAAGCTGATGCAGGAACTCTGGGCAAAAAGAGAGGGGTTGGGGGGTACCTGAAGGACCTAGGCCAACCCCAGCACCCCACGGGTAGGACCTTGGTAAGGGGACAAAAAGCCTGCCCCACATCCCCGCTGGGAACTGTGCTCTGGATGCCCCGCAGAGGCCCTGGGTCTACATGCCCACCACCCATCCATTTAGGGCCAGGACACTCACATTTTCCAGGCAGGTGCTGTCCTTGTCCTTGTGCAGGTAATGCTGCTGCCAAAAGCGCAGCAGGTTGTGGAAGTTGTTGAGCAGGAAACCAGGATACTTCTTGCTGTGCTCCATGCGCTGCAACAACCGTAGGTACAAGGGCAGCCGCTCTTTCCGCCGGGCCAGCATCAGGATCACCAGGCTGGTGTTGAGGCAGCTGACGTTCTCCTGCAAAGCCACAGGAAGCTGGGCTGGGTGCATGCCGGCAGTTCCAGCGGCCTCTGGTGAACCTGTGCAGCCATGGGACTCCCTCTGAGCTGCTCCTTCCCAAGCATTTTCCTATTCCCCATGCCCAACCTGATGGCAACAACATCTGTCCTCATCTAGATCTTGGCTTGGGCATCACCTCTTCTGGAGATTTCAATCATCTGGCAGGGCTAGGTGCGCATACTAGGTGCAATTGTCTCACTTTAGAACATTTATTCCACACTAGACTCACCATTAAGACTGAGAAAAGTCTCAGTCTGTCTTATTCATCAAGTATCTTCCATCTGGGGCCCAGCTTCCCTACATTTGTTAGATGACAGAACAAAACCACCTCTGACAGGTACTAATGGTGCCCCTGTTTTAGAAAACAGAAGTGTGAAGCTTGGAGAAGGGAAGGCCACACTACTGACTGAGGGAGTTGAGGGCTACCTGGTCCAATTCCATAGCTAGTATAGCTGGAGGTATAGTATAGCTGAAGAACACTGGACTGGAAGTCAAAAGAACATCGTGCCAATCCTGACTGCCTTTTTTTTTTTTTTTTAAACATTTATTTTTTAGTTGTAGGCAGGCAGAATATCTTTATTTTATTTTTATATGGTGCTGAGGATCGAACCCAGTGCCTCACGCATGCCAGGCGAGCACGCTACCACTGCGCCATAATCCCAGCCCCTCCTGACTGCCTTGACTTAGTCTGTGACCTCAGGAAACTTGCTACCTCATCTTAAGGCCCTTTTTATAAACTGGGGTACTGGGCAAAACCCTGGGAAGAGATGCACTTCTGGGTTGAGGGTGGGAGAAACAAATGTGCTGCGCTCCAGGAAGAGGGAAATGGGCTCCAGTCTCCCGTCTCAGATTGCCCTTTGGTGGGGCCTCTCACCTGGGTCAGCGTCTGCACGTGGATGATATTGATGAGGCGGAAGAGAAAGGACATCTGGGTGGGCACCTGGGATATATAGGCGAGCAGGCGGCACTCGGACAGGACCTCAGCCACTGTGGAGGGAGTCAAAGGTGTAGCAGAAGGCTCAGGTCCAGTGGCCAGGCCACCTATGCCTTTGCTTGAGCTCCCCTTGGGTCCTGACACTGCAGCCTCTCACCAGAACAGCTATAAGAAAAGTTGCTGAGCAACTGTTCCACCACCAGGCCAAACTAAGCCTGTGTTCTCTGAGCCCCATCTGGTCCTTCAGAACCACACTCAGAAGCAGCTCTGCTCCGCAGCCTGGCACCAGCCTGTGGCTTGTCTCCACAGAACAGTGTGCATCCACAGGAAAGTAGACCCATGGAGCTAATTAAGAAAAACAGTGAAGGAAAGCTGAAATCATTTTCAAGGCTTCTAACTCAATTGGTTTCCCACACAGCTCCCACATGCACCTGCCTACTATCAAGGTCACAGTACACATGAGCACTGAGCAAACAGCAACCCACACTATGGGATGAAGGGTATGATGGTTGACTGTACCAAAGTCCATGGAGCCATTCTTCTAAAACAGATCCTTTAGGGGCAGAAACAGGAGGCAAGTGGCTAAATTACCAGATGACCAGGATGCTGTTTTGTTTTTTAGGCAGTACTAAGGGGGTTGAACCCAGGACCTCTTACTTGTTAGGCAAGTATTCAACCACTGAATTACACCCTATCCCTTTTTAGATAGGGTTTTGCTAAGTTGCCCAGGCTGGCCTTGAATTTGTGATCCTTCTGCCTTAGTACGCTGGGTAGCTGATATTACAGGTGTGCACCACCAGCCCCAGCACCAGGATGCTTCTTGCTATCAATGATAGTGAATATGACAAGGGACAACTCTTTTTGAAGGGTGTGCTCACAAATTTGTGAGAATCTGCTGGATGCCATAGACTCTCCTAGGAAAAAAGAAAAGTACATATATGCACATAATCATAAACATGTGCATGGTGCATGCAATTCTAGGTGAGCTCTGCCCCAGCTACAGCTCACCCTACCACTCCATGCTCACACTCAGGGAGACACATGAGAGGGGTCCCACTCACCCTATCCCAGGTGAGTTTCCTATTTTTTTGCATTTTGCTGGCAACAATGGCTTTTCTCCTGTATCAAAGTGTTGTATAAGCTCATCAAAGGAAACACAAACAACAGGGAAAAGTCAAAGCAGCTGAGCCAATTAGCCGCAACCATCACCTTCCAAGCACCTTGTGTCTGGGGCAGTTGCTTCAATTATCCCATCTCCTAGCTGGAGGCCAAGTGACTAACCCCAGTGCAGTCACATTGTACCCATTTGCCTTGGAACTCTGGCTTTTTCTCACCTTTCATATCCACCTGGTTTTCAAATCGGTCCAGTGACAGAGTGACGCAGCGTACTAACATGTTGGAGTCTACCAAGGAGCTGTTGATCTGCTTCAGGAACACCTGGAACTAGAGTGGAGTTGGTACTCAGGAGAAGCAGTGGGTTACTGGCCAAGCTGGCTGTGGCCTAGGGTGGGTAGTCGCCACCACAGGTATCAGCGATCCTCTATCCTAGCCCTGCTACTTTACAGACAAGCAACCTGAGTGACCTGCTCTCCCCACCTGCTGCTAAGATTCTGGGACACTTCTCAGTGGTTCTACACTGAGGGTGCCGGTTCCTCTCACTTTTACTTCAACTAGTCTCAGCTGGGTTCGTCACGCTCCAGAGAGTCTAACACTCCAGGCCCAGTACCCGTGCTGGGCCTCCCACCGCAGCACACATACCTCACACCAGCAGGTCCACGTCTCCCCCATTCTCACCCCCAAGCCCTCCATAAGCCGCAGTGGATTTTATCCCTGTTTTCCAGGGTCTGGCACAGAGTAGGTGCTAGTGACTGTTTGCTGAAGAGTCCCACTGAATCCCAGCACTCTCCACCTAAAAACCCACACCTGGAGACTGGAGGATCATGGCTTCAAGATAACTTAGGTATGATGCAGCCAACTCCATGGAACAAAGGAGCCTCACCTTTGCATCCGTGTTGATGTACTTATTGAATCTCTTGAATGCATCAACGTTGAACTTCATCAGCTCCCCCAGGAGGTCAAAGTAGCTCTGCAGCACATCCCTCGATTTGCACTCACTGTCCACAATGCAGTACAGGATGTGCTGGGGTGAGCAGGGGACACAGTGAAGGTGTGGACATGGCTGCCCCACACTAGTCTCCCACTGGGGCCTGGCATGGCAGTTCTATGAAACCTGTGGCCTTGTCTAGATTCTCTGAGGATACTGGTGGCCCCAAGGACAGGACCAGGCAGACACACCTCACCAGGAGTGGGCAGTGGGTTGGGCATATGGCACTTGCTTACTCACAGCTAAAGCCTCTGACCTGCCTGGTGGTCACCAACACAGCCAGAGCTCTCCATCTCCTGGGCAGCGGAGCTATCTCCAGATCTAACACTGGTCATTGCCCTAGCACTGAGGCCAGAGGCCAGAGTTTAAAGGCACAGGGCATGTTCCGAATCCATGGACTGTCATTGTGTTTATAAATGAAACTATTTAAAGTTTATACCAAAACCAATGAATTTTTATCAAGAACATAAAGCCAACTCCTTGATGAAGTTTTCTATATTTTTTTTGAAGTTTTAATGATTTGAATCAAATTAATTTTTTTTCATATAGGTTTTACAATTCATGGGTTCTTGTCCATATCAATTTTTAAAAACCAATTACAATTGGCCATTAAATGAATAAAGGAAAATTAACTTTCAGTCAAAATCAAAATATCTTCGGGGTCAAAAGGCTTTGCAGGATAACTCTAGACTCCTACCCTTCTGCACAGTTACACCCCAAGTACTGGCATCAACCCTGAAGCACCCATGGGGAACCCACAGACAGAAACCCAGTGCAAACACTAGGGTGATTTACACTGTCATTTTAAAATACTGAGATTTGGTCTGCTCCTTATGAACTGTTTAGGGATAAGAACAGAAGAGTAATGTGTGGGGCTGGGGGCCACCCAGCACCCTGGCTCCTCCAGGCCATACCTCCAGAAGGCCTCGCTTCAGCAGGAACATCTGGTCTGCATAGGAGGTGGTCCCTCGGAGGAAACTCTCCACAGCTCGTGCTTGCCAAAACCTGCGACCCAAACATTGACCCCAGGCCCAGGTGGCTAAGGCTGCCCTCTCCTGGCTCCTGTTCAATTCCCCTAGGGTTTGGGAGATGTTTGCTGACTTCTTATTTATTTAACAGACACTAACTGAATATCTACCAGGCTTTGGGGATATAGCAGTGACCAAGGGAAACCTTATTCTCATGGAGTTGACAGCTCAGTGAGGAACAGTCTTCTATTTGGGTCTGTCTGGAAGGAGTTGTATCACAGAGCAGGTAGCATCTAGGAACAAAGAGCTGGCTGTTCCAGTAAGTCCCATGTGAAAGCATTCCAGGCTTTGCCCTTTCAGAATGGGAGGACATCAAAACTAGGGGCCAGGAATGGGTGTGGGAAGCACAAAAGTATGTGCTGACAAGCCATGGAGCCTGGCCCAGAGGAGAGATGGCTGATGTTGACCAAGTGGCCCAGAGGGCTCAGCTGGGATTCATGATAAGAAGTCTGGATAAGGAAGATTGGGTGACAGGGTCCCACTTGGGGTGGAGCCTACTGACAGTTTCACACCCAGACCTACTGGAATTCCTCCTGCATACATCCTTTAAGACTGGTCTTGAGGAGTCTGGGAACTCTGAGCAGCCCTCAGCAGGGGAAGGGCTTTCCTTTGCTCCCACAGCTCCTGGCTCCATTCCTTTCCATGCTGCGTGGAAATGGGTTTCTTTTCATGCTTGTTCCCCACAACCCCAGGGAATGCCACACTGGCAGGGTCTGTATCCCATTTCTCTCCCTCCTTTCCAGCACCAGTACAGAAGAGGTGCTTGGCAAAGAAATGCTTGGTCACCTCTTGACTGACCTGCTGAGTCACATAAGGTCAGGTGACAGTCAAGCCACCCTCCCCAGCAGTGACCACAGTTCAAGGTGGATGCTGGGGACTAAAAGTAGTGTTTCTAATCATTTGGGAAACACTCGGTTCCTGGGCCCCTCAAGAGTGACAAGTACCTATCCTTCAGGCTCACCTGAAAGAGGACTCAGCTGGCTCCTTCTTCATGACCTGCAGCAAACGAGTTAACAAGCCTCTCTTCCCATCACACACCAGGCTCCTGAAATAAAATAGCACTGGTGGCAGATCTGAAAGGTTAACAGGGTCCTTGGGCTTGGGTCACTCTGCTGGCTTAGATGAGTGAAAACAAACAAACAAAAAAGAACAGGGACATTTCCAAGTTTGCAGAGTATGCTCCTGCTCCACCTGGGTCCAGAGGCCTCAGAGATTCCTGTGACCATCAACTGAGCAGCCAAGTGCATTCCCACTGCAACTAAGGCCAGCCTGCCCTCCCAAATCCTGCAGGTGAGAGGCATGAGCCACATCCAGAGCCAGATGGGGCTCAGAACCGCTAGAGGCAGGGTCTTTTACACCACAAGTGGGTCTGAGGCCATGATACAATCTGCCAGATGGAGCATGGCAGCAGGGTGGGGCTCAGGTCCTCCTGCTCCGAGTTCAGTTCAATCTGGGCTGTGGATAAGTGCCCAGGCCTCCAGGCTTGGCTTCTGGTATATGAAGCAAAGGCGGCAGGTGAGGAAATGACTCTAGCTATTGTTGGGGAAGATGGCCAAGTTGGCAGGGCTCTGGACCCTTAAACTCCCTCTTCAAGTACAGCAGCACTACTTTTACCCCTGAAGACATGAGGGTAGGGCCCCCAAGTCCAACCTGACCTGAGTGAGTTCTGTCCTTCAATCCCTTCACAACAAGCTGGGAAGTCAAGGCTCTGGTGCTAGAAAAGGTCTACCCTATTCTGGCTCCTATGACTCTTATTACCCTGCTTCCGAAGACAGGCAAACAAAGTATAAAAGGATTTAACTCTCGCAGGGGCTGAAGCAGGGCTTCTGTCTGCCCTGCTTGGTCAGCCACCACTAGGCAGGAAAGGTCCACATCAGCTTGAGTCCACACATGCATGTGACAAGGGGAGGGCAGAACACAGATGCCCTTTGGCAGGTGATTTCTTGGAGTCTTTGTCCCTCATCTGTAAAGAGGAGGTGATGAGGGCACTCCCTCCTAGGGTTGCTGTGAAATTAGAGAGAGAAAATGCAGGACACCTGAGGAAGTGCCAGGCACAAAGAAGCTCTTGGGACATTATAGCTACACACAAGAGAGCAAGTGTGTAATCAGTGTGTGTACACCTGTGAGTAGAGGCACACTGGCAGCTGCAGGAATGTGGCCCAAGCTGCACTCACCTATACTCACCTGTCAGTGTTGAGGACAGCTTCCACTTCAGGGATGTTGGCCTTGAGAGAGATGGCACTGAGTTCATTCAGCTCCTGGTTGTTGAGTAGCAGGTACTTATTCCTTAAACAAAAGGGTTGCAGGGGTGAAGAACAGGAGCTGGGGCTGCCCGTCAGCATTGTGTCAGTGCAGAAAGCCTCCTGCCCACTTTTTATTTTTTTATTTATTTAAAAAAATTTTTTTAATACCTTTATTTATTTTTATGTGGTGCTGAGGATTGAACCCAGTGCCTCACATATGCGAGATGAGCATGCTACCACTGAGCCACAACCCCAGCCCCCTCTTTTTATTTTTTATTTTAAGACAGGGTCTTGCTAAGTTGTTCAGGCTATCCTTAAACTTGTGAACCTCCTGCTTTAGCCTCCCAAGTCATGGGATTACAGATATGCACAACTGTGCTCAGCTTTCATATAAATCTTAACTTTTGACTTTCCTTGAGGGAAAAACCCAAAGTTAGCAACAGTGGAACCAGTTCACAGCTGCCAGGGCTGAATGGCGGCCTGTCATTCCTGTTCACCATCACAACGCTATCCAAGGTCAAGGGTTAGCTGCTATTCCTTCCTTCTTTTCACTGTTTTCCTTATAGCAGAAAATGACTTTCCTGTATATTTCCCATCAAAGGTTGAAAAACAGAAAATGAGAGGACTATCTCTCAAGAAAAATGGGGGGCTGGGGCTGTAGTTCAATGGTAGAATGTTTGCCTAGCATGTGTGAGGCCCTGGGTTTGATCCTTAGCACCACATAAAAATAAATAAAATAGAATAAAGGTATTGTGAAAAAATATCTTATTTGTGAAAAAAATCATGTAATTAAAAAACACTATTAATGAAGAATAACAGATTCTACTGTATAGTAAAACTTTCAGGCTTTTATTTTTCTTTTTAAATCATGGGTCATTTTCTGATTCTCATTGTTGGGAGTTCTTAAATCTTAGCATGTATCACCACTATTCAATGCAAAAAAGTCCATGTGAACTTTCTTTCAAGTTGGAGCAACTGTCTGTTTTGGAAAAGATGAAATAAAAATGATAATCAGAGGCAAAGGTTTGATTGCCCAGAAGGGAAAACTCAGTTGCTCATCTGCCTTGTTTTAAAAGCTACTTTTTTTTTTTTTTTAGTATTAATAATCAAAACAACTTAAATGTAGGCCATTTTGTTAAACTTATGAGATCATAGATTTGGGTTTTGGCTGTTGTAAAAATGTTATTTTGGATATATTTTCAATTTTTAGACAAAAACGTTTTGTAAATTTTTTTTCATTTAATTGGAGTGATTTTCAAGTTTCTGCAAATGGGGTAAGTGCAGATTTAAACCATTGAGCGTTAATGGTGAATAATGTATATATTCTCATTCGAAGAAATGTAATGAGTAAAGTTGAAATAAATTCTTTGAAGATTACTATATCACCAGTGGTTTCACAAAAATTCTCTTGTATTTATTTATCAGTTGAAATTAAGACAGGGTCTTGCTAAGTTGTTCTCTTGTATTTACTTATCAGTTAAAAGTTTTTTTTATTTATCAGGGCTGGGGCTGGGGCTCAGTGGCAGAGCGCTTGCCTCGCATGTGTGAGGCACTGGGTTCAATCCTCAGCACCACATAAAAATAAATAAATAAAGATATTGCGTCCATCTACGACCAAAAAAATATTTTTTTAAAAAAAGTTTTTTTTATTTATCAAATAAAAAAATTTAGACACAATGAAAAATAATGGGGCTGGGGTTATGGCTCAGTGGTACAGCGCTTGTCTCACATGTGTGAGGCACTTGGGTTCAATCCTCAGCACCACATACAAAATACATAAATAAATAAAATAAAGGTTTAAAAAAAAAAAAGAAAAATGGCCAAAGTGCAACGTGAAAAATCCCCTTGTGTCCAATCTGCCAGCTTTGCCTGAGTATCAAAGGACAATCAGTCAGTGGAAAGATGTGCTGTTTCCAAGAGTAGGAAGGTGCCAGTGATTTCTGTCTCTATTTATTAGAGTAGCCTGAAGGAAAGCTCTGCACCTGGTGAGACAAACAGCAACTCATACTGCAGTGTCAAAGAAGTGTAGCCACACTTGGTAACATGGAGGTGACAGTGGGCTCCCACCATCTCCCATGTCCTCCTCCTGAGCAGAAAGCAGTCATAGGACAAAGAGAGAGAGGCCTTCAGGAGACAACTGACAATTGTCCGTGCAGGGACACGTATGCATACTTATTCCTGGTGTGTGTACTTACTCATGGTGGTCGCTGAAACTCTGGAGAAGCCTCAAAAACTGGATCTTCAAGGTGATATCCTAAAATACATGTTAAAACCAGTCATATTGCTTCTAAATAAGACAGGGCAATACCAGTCACTGTGGACTATGCCAGTGGTCCTAGCTACTTGGGAGGCTAAGGCAGAAGGATCACTTGAGGGATGAGCTGGGAGTGATGCTGGCCAAATTGTATCCTTATATTGAGTATTGTGTGCATGTATGAATAAGTAACAACAAATTCCATCAGTATGTACAACTACAATGCACCAATAAAAAAAAAAAGTGGGATGGGGGAAGGAGAAGGATCACTTGAGCCTGAGAATTTGAGGCCAGTGTGGCAACAATACAAACATCCCCTATCCAAAAATAAAAAATAAAAAAGACTCTGGTAAGACTCTGGACATGCCACTCTGCTTCTGAGCTTTTGTCCTCATCCACAATGAGGACTTTTCTCTATTAGAAAACCATCTAGTCAGATCTCTACAACTAACTGATGGCAAATTTAACTATGTGGACCCTTCCTGCTAAAAACATTTCACATACTGAATTTTTAAAGTCACCAAAAGACTTATAAATGTGAGGCTAAGTCCTTAAGCTAGAAAGGGAATCCTGTAGGAAATGGGACATGAAGACAGGCTTGAGGCCAAGCAGCAAGCCCTGGTGCTGACGCTTGGGAAACTGAGGGCTAGTCACACCAGGGCTGGGATTCTAAGGCCCTGAAGTGGCTGATCAGAGCCTCGGGCCTGGGCAAAGATCTGATCTATGTGTCAGGGAGCTGGCAAAAGAGCCTGGTTCTCCTTTGCCTGGGTGCAAGTGTAGTTTCCCAGGAGAAGTGGAAACCTGGGTTCATACTAACAGCCAAGAACCAAATGTGAAATCTGGCCTGGGACAGATGCACCCCCAAAGTACCTGGCAGATGAAAGCAAAGGTGCCCTGCACAAGTACTTCCAAGGCTGAGGCTAGACAGGTACCAGGGAAAGTGAGCCCTGCTCAAGACAGCCTCTCCACAAACATGAAGCAAAGCTCCACCCCGAGGGACTTCAGACCCAAATACAACATCATTACTCCATGAACAATTAAGAGAGACGGTCAGAAAGTAAGTTACAAATAATAAAGAGAAAATATGCAAGAAAGACAAACATGAACAAAGACCAAGCAGTTTTTGAAAAAAGCCAGACAAAATAAATGCAAAATATATTCACATGAAGTTAAAAACACAAATGGATGGACTGAAAGGCAAATCTGACAAGGCCAAAGAGAGAAGTGGTAAAGTGGGAGTTGTACTGAGAAAAGTCCCAGAATGAAGAGGTCAGGGAGCTCCTGGTAATGGGCCTTAAAGGCTACAAAACATCTCAAGGTTCCAGAGCACTTTCCCTCCCAAGCTGTCAAAACAGACTCAGTGACTCATTCAAGTTCTCCCAACAAGCTGAGTGGCACAAAGGCTTCCTGACTCCCAGTTCAGTGTTCTCTCTAAGGCACTACAAGATATATAAGGCAGAGGTGAGCCCTTGGCCTCAGAAAACCAAAGCATCCCAAACAGCATCCCTGTTTCCTGAGGTAGGGCGCAGATGGTATGTGGTAGCTGGTGGCAAACCAAGTTATGGAGGATGGAGTAGCTGGCTTCCAATTATGGGATCATAAATAGGACTTTCAGTTCCTTCTCTACTCTCAAAGACAAGAGGTCAAAGGGTCAGTGGCAGGTCTTGAAACAACTGTTTCTAGCAAGTAAAGTCCCATTGCATCCCCACGATCCCCTGCTCACCGGGCTACAGTCACAGTTCTGGTTGTGACCATGGAGGACAAGGGCAGATGCTGAATGTTTCCTCCAAATTAGCTTGTCAAACAAATTATTGAGTCCAGGGATCAGCTTGAACTCTGCAATCATCCTGTGAACCTGCATGGAGTGGGAAGGGAAGGCAGTAAGACAAATGCGCTTCGAAGATCTGCCAAAGCCTCATACTCAGCACAAACAGTAACGATCTTTAGGACTAAGAAAGCAGTCAAGGTGACATATTGAGATTTAAAGAAAACATCTACACATGCCCTATCCTGATTACCTCGCCACACACACTTTTTGACTTTGCTCATTACTGCTCATGTAATCATATGAGTCACACTATATGGAAGGTCCTATCTTTTTTTTTTTAAATATTTTTTTACTTGTAGATGGACACAATACCTTTATTGTTTTATTTATTTATTTTTATGTGGTGCTGAGGATCAAACCCAGTGCTTAATATGTGCAAGGTGAGCACTCTACCACTGAGCCACAACCCTAGCCCCAGAAGGTCCTAGCTTAAGAATGTGAGTTTTGGATTCAGATAGTCCTATGTTTACTTTTAGCTCCACCATGTGTAAACTGGAACCTTAAGGAAGTCCCTTAATTGTTAGTATCCTTGTCATATCATTAAGATGAAAATATGGCCAGGCATGGTGGTACATACTTTAAATTCAAGTCATTTGGGAGGCTGAGGCAAGAGGATAGTAAATTTAAGCATAGGCTCAGCAACTTATCACAACCTTGTCTCAAAATAAATAAAAGGGCTGGGGAAAAAAAGAAAGAAGGAAAGAAAATATGCCTCATATTTTACAATAGGACACATTTCAACTGGGACAAGATACAAAAAGAAACTCTGCTAACCCTAGAAAAGTCTATGTGAAGACTTTAAAAAGTGACCCAAGAGTGGGTCTAAAGGATTAACTAAACCTGGAAGCCAAAAGGGAGACTACTGATTTCAACCACACAAAGGTTTTAACATTCTGCATCATGAAACTCACAATAAGCACAAGTCACAAGTCAAACATAACAAATGGAGAACACACGCTGGTAACTCGTGTCACAGGCAGAGCGAATTTCCTCTGTGAGGAGCCCTACAAATCTCAGACAAAAGACCAATCTGTAAAGCACTCGCCTAAGCATGCATGAGGCCCTGGGTTCAATCCCTAGTACAAGTAGGCGTGGGGGACCAACGCCACAGAAAAAAGTGGACAAAGTATATAGACAGGAGAAGAGAAAAAGTTCTTAAATATATGAAAAAGGCTTAACCTCACTTACTTTTTTTAAAAAATATTTTATTTTTTTAGTTGTAGGTGGACAGAATACCTTTTTTATGTGGTGCTGAGGATCGAACCCAGTGCCTCATGCATGCTAGGCAAGCACGCTACCACTGCGCCATAACCCCAGCCCCCTCACTTACAACTTTAAGAGAGATTTGAATCCCAACTGATTTTTCACATGGGCAAAGGAGACAAAATTTTATCTGACTTTGGCATGATTTTGGTGACTAGACACCAGATATACTCACATTCTGGGTGAGAAGGCATATTGGTACAACCTGCACAGGGAGGATGATCTCCCAATATCTCTAAAAATTACAATCAGATTCCCCTTGACTATCAATTCCACTTTTTTATTCTCAGGCAGAAACTCATAAATAATAAATGACATATTTATGACATTACTGAAGAAAGCATTATTTATAATACCAAAAAAACAGACATAACCTACACTTTTATCAATGGGAATTAAATACATAATGGTACATCTACACAATGAGATACAAGGCATGAGCAAAAAAAAACAAAAAACAAAAACAAAAACCAAAAACAAGGTGTTTTAGATGTAACGAGTTGAACAACTGCTAATATAGAATAGTAAGAAAGCAAGTGGCCAGGTGTAGTGATACACGCCTGTAATCTCAGTGACTTGGGAGGATCATAAATTCGGGGCCAGCCTTAGCAACTTAGTGAGAACCTGCTGCAAATAAAAAACCAAAAGGGCTGGGGATGTAGCTCAGTGGTAAAGTGCCCCTGGGTTCAATCCCCAGTACCAAAAAAAGAAAGAAAATGTACAATTGCTGACATGCTGTATTATTGATTGTGTAAAAAAACTACTTTTATTAACATATATATCTCTAGAAGGATTCACTAACAACTGGTAAAGTCATCTGCTTCATGGAAGACCCAGAAAATTGAGACGCAGAGGGAACACAGGCGTCACTGATACTAATATTAGTCAACTCTGAGGATTATTTGCTTATTAATTGTTTTTACATAATATGAAACAAAGCTGCTGTTACCCCCTTCTTGGGGCTGTCATACAGATAAAACTGGAGACTCGATGCTCTGCCACCACTGCTCTGCAGAGAAGGGAAGTCCAGCAAGGCCAGCTCAGACAAGCTTGGCAGAGGACATGTCACCTAACTCACAGTCTCATCCTGAGGCCTGACTCTTTCCAGCCCACCACTGGCATCACTGATCCTGGAAGACCAAACCCAACCAGTTACTGCCTGTGACTCCACTCTCATGAACGTCTGTAGACAGAAAAAGCAAACCTTCTGGCCAGTGTGGGATGCACGAGCAGCCCAGAATCTGTCAGATTGAGTCATAGTGAAAGCATGTCTGCTTTGCTGCTTAGGCCTCTGTAAAACCCAGCCTAATCTACCTGGCCTTGCTTAATGGGGTAGGGAAGGGGGGCTGACACATATGGTGGTCACCAAGTCAAGGGTTTTCTTGTCTTACTGTGAAGAACCCCAAGTCCTACTCAGGTCAACTTTTAAAAAAAGTTGACACTACAATGGCCCTGAAAGTCAGGGTCTGAATGCCACACTGCACAGACTAGAAATCCAGGCTCAAGATTAGGGATTTAGGGCTGGGGCTGTAGCTCAGTGGTAGAGTGCTTGCCTGGCATGTGAGAGGCACTGGGTTTGAACCTTAGTACCCATAACAATGAAACGAATAAAGGCATGCTGTTCATCTACAACTACAAAAAAAAGAAAATAAAATTAAAAAAAATAAAAGATTAGGGATTTAAATAAGTAGCATGAACCTAAAATTCCAGCTACTTGGGAGGCTCAGGCAGGAGGATCACTTCAACCCAGGAGTTTGAGGCCAGTCTGGGCAACATAGTAAGACTCTGACTAAAAAACTGGGAAGGGTGGTAGGGTGGTGGTAGTGGTATGAGTCTCAAGGCTGAGAAGAGATGGGCCTTCTGAGGCACACCTGGACTTCACCCCATGTCTCCTGAAATCCAGGCCATTGGTAGGTTTCAAGTTTTTGCTGTGATACTTCTTTCTTCACTTAAAAACACCAGCTTCTTCAACTGTGGGGCAAATTTTATGGTCAAATGCATCTTTCCTACTCTCAGGTCCAGTCCCTTGACTCTACACCAGAATGGTGGAAAAGCAGGCAAGCAGGCAGGATGGAGTGCCATTCCACCTACAGAGATGGGGAGGGAGTGGTGAGAGCTCAGGCTTCAGGAGGTGGGCCTGATCAGCTCTAGGCTCACAGGCTAGCTCTGGTCAACGTTCTGCTTTGACCCCGAGTCCCTTGATGGAAAACAAGGGATAAGGGAGCTGCTAAAGGGCTCAACGAGGTAATGTGGAGATAGCTCAGGGGATACCCACCAAAAAATGACTGCTACGTTGATTATTTTCATTGGTACCAGGATAAAACTTATGGAATTTGAGGAGTCCTTCCAATCTTGTTATTTCAATTTTCCCAAGACTGGTCAGAGAACTTGACTCAACCATACATTAACAAGGCCACTTTAGGAGGAAGCCTTCTGTGAGGTCCAGCCAAGGAAATCCTTCCCAGGGGCACCCATTCTACACAGGATCCATGAGTCCATGTTACAGTGCCTGGCACACAGGTACGTGGTGAGGCAGGACCCCACGGCTAGTGACAGTCCCCCCCCAAGGCAGCAGTGCTGTTACCATGCAGTTCACCTGAAGACCACAATGACTCATAGCAACTTGGTAATAAGAAGGCTTAGGGAAGAGGGTGTTGTTATGGTGGGGGGACAGAGAGAAGAGGCAAGACAGTGACATTTACAATTCTGGCTCTCCCAGGCCCTGGTCACTGAGAACACAGTCTATTTTGTACCTTGGTTTCTTGAGCACTGAGCTCTGGGAGAGTGGGTCACCACCTGCGGTGTCACTTACCAAGTACCTGAAAACTGAAATTGAATAACTGAAAGTGCCTCAAAAAAATAAAAGCATTCAACACACGGGAGCCATCACCACTATCATTTCTTATAACAAACACAATCCATACTGAAGAAGCACCAAGGCCATGGAAGAAAGTGTGGGATCTCATATAGTATCCTGGTTTTATCTAATTGTATGCTGAGGACTCCCAAAGTAACTCCTCTAGCCCAACCTCTCCCCAACTCTAGCTGCTCGTAATCCAAGTGTCAATTCCAAGTGTCACCTAATCCTTCCCTGTTCAAAAGCAAACTCATCTTCCCTAAGCCTGCCCCTCCACTCCTCACCCACTAGCTTTAACCATCCCAATAAATGGTAAATCTACCCCCAGAACCTTGGGAGTCATCCTTAACTCTTCCCCTCTCTTATGTCTGCATCCAAATCATCAGCAAACCCTAACCGTTCTATCGTCAAAATATATCCTGAATGCAACCCCTTCCTACCAGCACACCCTAACCTGTGCTGGTCCTAGCTACCAACTCTTTGCTCAGTTACAAGGGTCCCTAGGGGGTCTCCGTACTCCCATTCTTGCTGACTTCCAGGCTTTCACAAAGCAGTCAGAGGGACAACTCCTCACTTGGAGTAAAAACCAAAGTCTTTTTTAAGTGGCCTATGGCATCCCAATGCAAGTTGGCCCATGATCCTTCAGCTCTGTTGTCTCACTGCCTGTCCCAGTCATTCACCCTGGCCTCTTTTCTGTTCCACCAACCTACAAAGCCCACTCCCACCGCGGGGGCACAACTCCCTCTAGTTGGTCAGCTGTCTCAGGTCTCAACATGCAGCCTCTCACTTTCTTCAGGACACTGCTATTTCAGATGTTATTTTTTAAGTGAGTCTTTTCCCTGGGTACCCTATCTGAAGTTGTTCTTCATTTGTAAAATGAGGTTCACTGCACGTCTGTTGTCCAAAGATCCAGTGTTTAACGCAGAAAGACGCGTGAGGGCTACTGAGTGCCTAAATTCTCATCTCAGAAGTCTCTCCTCCTGTATGCCTCCTCTTCTCTAGAAGAATGGCATAGTTAGTAGAAAAGGTCTAGTTCTCATCAGTCTTGAAACTTGCTTAGCTCTCTTTCTGCCACTGCAGGTTACAGAAACTTGTTCCTTTCTTCTGCTTCAAGGCTCAGGAAACCCCAGCATGTCTGGAATTCCCTGTACTTGCCCAGGTTTCATAAGTAGACACAGCTCTGAGCTCTGCCCCACCATCCTGACCCTGCATGAGATCAGCAAGCACTCTACCACTGAGCCACCACCCCAGCCCAACAGGGCCAGTCTTTATTCTCATATTATTGAAGTAAGATGCCCACTTCTGGTCTGGGTGCCAGTGCTGTCTAGAAATGCTGCCTACAGCAAGGTACCTGGAAATACCCCAAGCTTTGGAATGAGCCTGGTTTCCTTATGAGAAGGAAAACCACCCATATGCTTTGCTTGGCTAGAGTGAGTGCCATTCTAAATGAAGGCTGATGGAAATGCACCCAGCACACCACAAGCCAGGCAGCATCTGCTCCTGGCTCCCCCTTTTCTGGGATGCTAGGGAGGTGCCCACCTGGTTTCGCTGACGCCCCATCAACAGCACGCAGAGGACATAGAGCACTTCCAGTTTGTACATGATCTCATGCATAATCTTCATCGACTGGGGCAGCTGGGTCCTGGCTGAAGTGTGAGGTAGCCCATTCTCCTCAGAGGCGCCTGGAGGAGGGAACACAGTGGAGGCTGACACAGCCCCAGGGAGAGGGTGAGTCATGGCTCCTGAGGAAACAGTTCTTCTCTCAAACCCACTCTGAACAGACTGGAGATACAAAGTCATTAGACTGGGCCCAGCCCTGCATGAGACTTTGAAAGCCCCCAAACTCCTTCAATCCCCAGAAGCTAGGTGAACAAGAAACCTAGAAAAACTGACTCTAGTTCTAGTCTGTTTCACCAACTTTAACAAAGCAAAAATATCCTATGTTGGCAATGAAGTGTCATATTCTATCCTCCTCACTGGTACCTCTGCCACCAAGCACAGCCCCCAGAAAGAGCACAGACAGATAGATGTCTGATAGCAAGTTGTGTGGAACTCTTCAAGTAACTAATTACTCTGAGTCATTGTTTTTCTATGTAGATTCCATGAGGGAACAACTGTTGAAAGCCCAGGGGATTCTTTTTGAAGATCTGCCCCATTTTTCAAAGAACCACCTAGAGTTTTCTAAGGCTCAATTTTCTAAAGTAGACCAGGTTTTACAACTGATCGCACAGATATCGATGAACATTATCTACCAGCAGTTTTTCATTGCACAGAATCTCATCATTACTAAAGAAGCACTATGTACTAAGTACTATGTTCCCACACTAAGTACTATGTCTGGGAACCTGATACCTACAAGGCATTGTACTCTGAGCTTTAGGTAATTCAACTCACTTGCTCTACTATGCAGTTGACAAAACTGTGTCTTGTCCACTCCAAAAAGGAATTTACCCTTGGGAAGGTAGGAGAGCAAAATAATGAAGATGGAAGGCTATGGAATTGAAATTTGCTGGCTATGTAATTCTGTGCAAATCATCTCCTCACTAGGCCTTTGACTGCTCTGTACTACTACAGTGGACAGAGAGGGTTACCATGAGGAACACAAGAAAAGCCCAGCAATGGATTCTTAGGAAGCCTCACTCACCATTAGATCCCTTTTAAGAGGTCAATGGTCATAGTTATGAGAGGCTGGGTGACTTTACGAGAATCACTTCCTTTCAGTTTCCTCATCTTTAAGGTAAAAGGATGAATCAGTAACTGCTAAGGTTCTTTCAAACTCCCTATTTCCCTAGAGGCCTTTCGCAAAGGCCAGAAGAACTATGCATACAGAGGAGTGGTTATCAAACCCATTCAGGGAAGGCCCACCCAGGAGACACTGATTTCTGCAGGGTGTCATAACATAAGAGCCTGACTTATTCCACCCTACAGACCCAGAACAATTTTTTCCAGTCACATTATATCACCAATATAAAATCATATAAGACAAGCTGCCAAGTGAAGCATGACTTAGGAGGCAGCATGGCACAATGGGTAAGAGCAAAGATGCAGAAGTCAGACTGCTGAGCTGGAAACTCACTCACTAGCTGGGTAGCCTTAGTTGACCTTTATGTGCTTCAGTAGCCATCCTCATCTGTAAAATAGTGATAATGACAATAGCACCTACCTCCTAATAATGGTGCAAAGATAGAAGAAAACTAATATTTTGGAGGTACTTAGAACAATGGCCAGCACAAGCATGTAGTAAACAGAAATAAAAAACTTAATTCTGAGTTCTTCTACTAATGTTTTCTTTTTTCTTTTATAAATTTAATAAGTTAATTTATGTATGGGACACTTGATAACCTGTAAGGCATCAAGGATTGGTTCACCAACAGCAATTTACAATGTGCTGAGCCCTGTATATACTAGCACAATACATAAAAATTATACATATTAATAGGGTACCATATGATGTGCTGATATGTATGTATACACTATGTAATGCTTAAATCTTTTTTTTTAAATTTTTTTTTTTAGTTATACATGGACAAAGTGTCTTTGTTTTACTTATTTGTATGTGGTGCTGAGGATCGAACCTAGTTCCTCACACGTGAGAGGCAAGCACTCTGCCACTGAGCCACAACCTCAGCCCCTGTAATGCTTAAATCTTTAAACACATTTATCTGTTCAAATATTTATCATTTCTTTATGGCAAAAACATCCCAAATCATTTTTCTTTAGCTTTTTGAGATATAGCACAAATATATAGCATATAGTTGTTATCTATAGTTACCCTACTGGGCAAACAGCACACCAGAACTTCTTACTCATATCTAATTATAACTTATTACTCGTGTTTTCTTCTTTTCAATCTTCACGCTCTTTTTAAAAAAATATCTTTATTTATTTATTTTTATGTGGTGCTGAGGATTGAACCCAGTACCTTACGCATGCAAGGCAAGCCCTCTACCACTGAGCTACAATCCCAGCCCCTTTTCATGCTCTTAATAGCAACTAAAGTGGCAGCAGGCAAAGACTAAGGAAAATTTTTCCAGAGACAATTTAATTAAGAAAATTCTATCTTGGGCTGGGGTTATGGCGCAGTGGTAGCGTGCTCGCCTAGCATGCGTGAGGCACTGGGTTCGATCCTCAGCACCACATAAAAATAAAATAAAGATATTCTGTCCACTTACAACTAAAAAATAAATATTTTTTTAAAAAAAGAAAATTCTATCTATTCCCATATATTTCCCTGCACCTTGGGAGAAAAACCAGAATGACTAAGTCCATGTTGGGCCTCTTTGGTTAGTTCCCAGACCATGTAAGAGTCCAGTGATCTGTGGAGACTCTGGGGAATGAGCATGCAGAATCTGCTTCTGCTGCACACTTGTTGGTAACCTGGCAAGCCCCAGGATCCACACAACCTGGCTTGTCTAGCTGAGGGAGCTTTCAGGAGGCCTGCAGGAGAGAATGGCTATGGAAGGAGCAGGTGCAATGCGAGCACACAGGCACCCTCAGAAATCAGTGTCTCTAGAGAGACACAGCCCGCTCAGATTCTGCCCTAAGTCACAGGCAACTTTTGGTGTTGGGCTTCTGCAATCTGACAAACTCTGTGGGGATAAATATTTGCAAGAAAGTTTCCAAAGCAATAGCCAGAGCTTAGCAACAAGATCATTTCCAAGGATAAAGAAGGGAAAACTAGTTCAAGAGGTGTCTCCTTCCCTCCAAATCTCGTTAGCTCTGTAACACTGATGAAAGTGGTGATCATTCTCTCTGTGTCTGCACTCACTCCACTTTCTGGGGCATACTAATTCACCAGTTTTTAAAAACAGCTTTAAGCTGTAATTCACATACCATACACTTCACCCATTAAATCAATCACAATTCACTGACTTTTAGGATATTCATAGTTGTGCAGTCATCACCACAATCATTTTAGAACATCTTCAACACCCTAAAAAGAAAACTTGTACTCCTTAGCAGTCACTCTCTACACCTCCTACTGAATCCCTAGTCCTAGACAACCACTCACATAATTTCTGCCTCCATGGAATTGCCTATATGGGATGCTTCCTATAAATGAATTCACATAATATGTGGCATTTCATCACTGCTTCTTTCACTTGGCACAATGTTTACAAGGTTTATGCATGGTGAAGAATGTAGAATGTATTAGTATTCCTTTTTTTTTTTTAACTGATGAATAGTATTCTATATGAAAAAACCTCATCCTGTTTTTCTACTCAATAGCTGGTAGATATTTGGGTTGTTTCCATATTTTAGCTATTACGAATATACTATAATGAACATTCGTGAAAATGTTTTTGTATAAACTTGTTTTTGTTTTTCGTGGGTATGTAGGTAGCTATGACTAGAATTTCTGAGACATATGGTAACTATATGTTTAACTTTTGAGGAACTGCCAGACTATTTTCCAAATTGGCTGCACTACCTTACATGCCATCAAAAGCAAATAAGGATAGGTGCAGGGGTGCTTGCCTGTAATCCCAGCTAGTAATGAGGCTGAGGCAGGAGAATTTCAAGTTGAAGGCCAGCCTGTATAACACATAGAGACCCCATCTCAACAAAACAAAACACAAAAACCAAAAAAAAGGGAGAGGGTGGGTATCGGGCACGGTACATGCCTGTAATCCCCAGCAGCTCGGGAGGCTAAGACAGGAGGATCACAAGTTCAAAGCCAGCCTCAGCAAAAGTGAGGCATTACTTAAGTCAGTGAGACCCTGTCTCTAAATAAAATACAAAATAGCGCTGGGGATGTGGCTCAATGGTCAAGTGCCCCTGAGTTCAATCCTCAGTAACCCCCAACCCCAAAAAAGGAAAGGAAAAATAAACTGAATAAGCATTTTAGTATGTCTATATCCTTCTCAAGACGTATTATCTGTCTTTTCAATGATAACCATCCTAGGGAGTATGTGTGAAGAAGTATCTGTATTTTGATTTGCATTTCCCTGATGGCTAATGATGCTGAACAACTTTTCATGGCTTAGTGGCCATCTGAGTATTTTCTTTGAATAAATGTCTTTTTGGATCCTTTGTCTATATTTTGAAATGCATTGTCTGATTAGTGAACTACAAGTGTTCTTTATACATTCTAGTTTCAAGTACCTTATTCAATACATGGTTTGCAAAAATGTTCTCCCTTTCTCATTCTGTCAGTTTGTCTTTTCAATCCCCTCACCACACCCCCCTAGAGCAACTCCTTTATTCTAAAAGTGCTGGTATGTGAGCCATTTCTTTCTTCCTCACCCAGGCCAGAATACCATTCTGAGGAAGAATGCAGTCTTCTCCGGAGGAAGCCCTAGGTCATGAATGGTTAGGATGGGGCAGCCAGGAGACATCAGCCCAAAGTCCATTTCTAGATCACAAACTGGAGGGGAGAGAAGAGATTGGGGAGGAGAGACAGGTCCTTTCCAGTCTTTTAGTGCGCTTTCTCTTGGTTATGCTGCCTCCTGCTGGCTGCAGTCACTGCTGTCTTTCTCCTTCAGATTCTAACCAGAGGCTAGCAAGGGAATCAGAATTCTTACTGCTTCTATCTGGTAATCTTTCCTGTGGGGAGGTGTGGCATGTCCAGTTGGGGCTATTGCACCTCATGTTCCACTCGCTGTCACTGATTCCTTGAACCCAGATGGGAACAGGCAAGACTTTCCTTGCTCTGGAGGCAGATCTATAGGGAGTAAGTCAGGTCTAGTCACCCTGACAATCTCCCTCTGGTGAGGGTGCTTGGCTTTCTGCAACCAAGCCCAGGAGCTTCCCATCTCGTGTGAGGCAGGAAGGTGCTTGGCTCTGCCAGGGGGCTCTAGATGTCATTTGCCCTATGCCCTCTGAAGCCTGGTGGCCCAGTCCAGGAATCTTCCTATTAGTCAGTCTCTGGGGCTGCTCAGATCAGTCCTGCACTCTCAGACGAGTGGGGCTGTAGGTCACACACACACCTGTGAAGGTGAGATCCGTGGAGCAAGGGGCTTATGGCCCAAGGCACTCCTGTGTCAACAGGGAGCCTATCCCTTTGACACCCAAGCCAGGCAGATCTCCAGGATCTTGAGCAGCCGCTGTGGATTCTTCATGGCCAACACTTCCAAATCCTTAAGGACAAAGCCTGAGTCTGAGATGGTCTTCTGCTGGATCCTCCAGGCACTGGCAAGGAAGACGAAAGTGGCAGCACAGAAGCTGTTCACCACGGCAATGACCTTTTGTTGCTGATTACACTCCCCCGAGGGACACTCCTCTCTCAAGGTCTGGATGACAATGTGGGTGATGTTCACGGACATCAAACTGAAAGAGAACCACTGGAAATGGTGACAAGATGGGGGGAAATCTGGGCCATATGCAAGGTCTCCGTGCCCATCACCAGGTATAGCAGATGCAGGAGGGCAAGGAAGCCCACCCCTCGAAGGTCTGTGGCTGGATCTGCTCCCTAAAAACCTAGGTCCTCCCAGTGGTCTTTGTGCAAGGTGCAGTCTAGCTTGGAGTCTGTCAGCTTCTTGTAGATGGTCTGGTAGATGTGGCCATGCACTGAGTCATGGCTATCTAGATCACCCATACTCTCTGCTGGACTGTCCCTTGGGGAAGGACTGGGCGCTCAAGACACCCTCCTTTCAGCTCCCACTCTCACCTGCTATTAGGGTGAGAGCCCTGGCCTGTTCTCAGCTGAGGTGGCACAGTACTCTGTTCTGACCACCTATGCAGCATCTACCCTGTGGGAGCCCCAAGAGTCACACTGAGCAATGGTCAGGATCAAGTCCTTTTCTTTTCAAAGACCCTGGTACAGCTTTGGAGGCCTTTGGAGGACAGTGCTAGAGGTGGTGAGCCCAGTCCTTCCAACAGTTGGTTGGATTCTCTTCTTGAAGGAGGACGGGTCCAGAGTCTGGAAGTGTTTCAGGGCCTCACCAAGATAAGCTGTCTAGACTGGTCTGAGCTATTCCGGCTCCATGTCTGGCTGGATGATGTCCACAGCTTTGGATTCCTCTTGGACTCTGAGCACCTCTGCCTCCCAACTGTTTATCTCTTAATTCTTTCTCGTTATGGAAAGAAAAGATTTTTCATTCACAACTCAAAATCATTGGTTCAAGCAAGCTTTGTTCTCGGGCTAAAAAGGGGGGTTACTGAGGTCTGAGATCAGATACCACAAGGAGCACCAGAGGAGTAAGAAAACAGTCCTTCTGTACCATCACCAGCATATAGCTGGTTTCTGTAAATAATGAAGTCCCTAAGGCCTTTGAAGCCTCAGCTCAACATGGTACATGTAGCAGCCACTGGACAGCCTGGCCACTGCTAGATGGGGTTTCCAATGGTGAGAGACAAGTGCTCCATTACCAGAACTGGCCCTGCACCAACACTGTCATCTCACATAGAGGATACCAGCCTCCAGGCAAGGGCCTGGTGAGGGTCAGACCTCAAGTGGGACTGGTCATAGATACCCATCACAAGGCCCTGGGCCACCAAGGTGGGTGCTCTGCAGATATGGGGCTCAGAGGGAGGTAGTGTGTCCCTGAGGCCTGCACTCCACTGCAGGACAGTGTTGTTTCCTAGGCCAGCTGTCGGCGGCACTGAGGGTAAAGGCAGCAGCCCTGGAGTGGGCTGTGCAGAGTCAAGTGACCACTGGCCCTGACCCACTCACCAGCCTCTTTTTACTTTCTTAATGATGTTTTTTAAGTACTTTTCTTAATGGTGCTTTTTTAAGTATAAAAGGTTTTAATTTTGATTAAGTCCAATTTGTCTATTATTAATTATATTGCTTGTGTTTTAGATGTCACGTCTATGAAACCACTGCCAAATCCAAGGTAAAGATTTACTTTTATGTTTTCCTCTACAGGTTTTTTAAGTCCAAATATTACATTTAGGTCTTTCTTAGGTCTTTCTTTTGAGTTAATTTTTAAAATTTTTTTTTAGTTGTAGATGGACAAAATTTCTTTCTTTCTTTCTTTCTCTCTCTCTCTCTCTCCCTCTCTCTCTTTCTTTCTTTTTCTTTCTTTCTTTCTTTCTATTTATTTATTTATATATGTATATGTGGTGCTGAGGATCAAACCCAGTGACTCACGCATGCGAGGCAAGCGCTCTACCACTGAGCTACAGCCCCAGCCCTTGAGTTAATTTTTATATATGATGTGAGCTACAGGATTCAACTTATTCTTTTTTTTTTTAATATTTATTTTTTAGTTGTAGGTGGACAGAATATCTTTATTTTTTGTGTGGTGCTGAGGATCGAACCCAGTGCCTCACGCGTGCTAGGCGAGCACACTACCACTGTGCCATAACCCCAACCCTCAACTTATTCTTTTTGAATGTACATATTATAGGTCCCAACACCATGCACTGAAAGGACCACTGTTTCCCCCAGTGAATGGTCTTGGCATCTTGTTGAAAATCAACTGACTATATGTGTATGGATTTATTTCTGAGCTCTCAATAATATTCCATTGATCTGTATGCATCTATTTTTATGCACATCATCTTAATTATTGCAGATTTGTATTAAGTTTTCATATCAGAAAGTGTGAGTTCCCTTACCTAGTCCTTTTATGAGGTTGTTTTGATTATTCTGAGTCCCTTGCATTTCCATATGAATTTTAGGATCAACTAATATCTTTCAAGTTGGAATTTTTGATAGGGACTACACTGAATATGTAGGTCAGGATGAAAGGTATTGATATCTTAATAATACCAAGTCTTCCAATCAAGGACATGGAATGTCTTCTCATTTATTAGGTCTTCTTTAATTTCTTTCAATATTTTGTAATTTTTACAGTATAGGTTTTTCACTTCTTTGTTAAACTTATTCTGAAGTATTTTTATCCTTCTTGATGCTATTCTAAGTGAAACTGCTTTTTTAATTTCATTTTTGGTTTGTTAATTGCTACTATATAGCAAAACTTTTGCCGCCACCCCCCCCCTCGCCCCCGTGGTGCTGGGGATTGAACCCAGGGCCTTGTGCATGCAAGGCAAGCACTCTACCAACAGTGCTATATCCCTAGCCCAAAACTATTGCTCTTTTTAAATATTAATCTTGCATCCTGGAATCTTAAACTTATTAGTTTAGAAAAAACTTTTTTTAAAACAAATTACTTAAGTTTTTTCCACATACAAGATCATGTCAGTCTCCCTTCTTCCTAATTTAGAAGTAAAGAGATTGAGTTGGTAATGCAAAAACTACCTATAAAGGAAATTTTAATTTCTAATTTAAATTTCTTCCTAATTTCTTTTTTTTTTTTTTTTGTCCCCAACTGCCCTGACCAGAACCCCCAGTATAATTTAAACAGAAGTGGTCAAGATCAGACATACTTGTCTTGTTCATGGTGTTTTTTTTTAAAATATATATATATTTTTTAGTTGTAGATGGACACAACATCTTTGTTTATTCATTTTTATGTGGTGCTGAGGATCAAACCCAGTGCCTCACATGTGAGGCAAGCGCTCCACCACTGAGCTACAATCCCAGCTCCTTGTTCATGATCTTGCAGGAAAAAGTGTTCAGGCTTACACCATGAGATAGGGTATTAGCTATGGGTTTTTGTTTTTTATAGATACCCTTTACAGGTTAAGGAAGTTCCCTTCTATTCTGAGTTTATTGTGGTTTGTTTGTTTTGCTTTTAAATCATGAAGAGGTGTTGGATTTTGCAAATGCTCTTCGTGCATCTATTTAAATGACCATATAGTTTTTATTCTTTATGCTACTGTCTGGTGTATTATATGAACTGATTTTCATATATTGAACCAATCTTGAAAAAATACCATTTAGTCATGGTGTGAAATCTTTCATGAAGCTGGGCACAGTGGTACACACTTGTAATCCCAGCACTTTGGGAGGCTGAGACAGGAGAATCGCGAGTTCAAAGCCAGCCTCAGCAACAGCGAGGCGCTAAGCAACTCAGTGAGACCCTGTCTCTACATAAAACACAAAATAGGGATAGGGAGGTGGCTCAGTGGTCTAGTACCCCTGAGTTTAATCGCCAATAGCAAAAGAAAAAATTTCATGAATGTTACTGTATTGGATTTGCTAGTATATATATATTTTTCTTTTCTTTCTTTTTTTTTTAAAGAATATTTTTATTAGTTGTTGATAGATCTTTGTTTTATTCAATTATTTATATGTGGTGCTGAGAATCGAACCCAGGGCCTCATACATGCAAGGCAGGCACTCTGCCACTGAGCCACAACCTCAGCCCTTTCTTTTCTTTCTTAATCTTTCTTTTCTTGAGGATTTTTGCATCTGTAAGATATTGGTCTGTAATTTTCTTTTCTTGTGATGTCTTTGTCTGATTTGGATGTCAGGATAAAAAACAAATTGGGAAATACTCCCTCCTCTTTTGTTTTGTGGATGAGTCTAGGATACTGTCGTTAATTCTTCTCTAAGCATTTGGTATAATTCACCATGTGATACCAGCTGATTTGGCAGAAGCCATGTGATATAGGGCTTTCTTTCCTTTGTTAAGTAGTTTATGCATTACCAATTCAATCTCTTTACTTCTTTTATGTCGATTTGAATTTTCTATTTTTTGAGTCAGTTACAAGTTTATCTTCCTTGTAATTTGTCCATTTCATTTAGGTTATCTAATTTACTTACAATGTTAACTTGTAATTTGTCCTTTCATTTAAGTTATCAAATTTACTTGCAATATTTACAGTTTTCCCTTCCAGTCCTTTTATCTTTGTAAGGTTGGTTGTAATATACCTTTCATTCCTGATTTTAGTACTTTAAATCTTCTCTACTTTTTGTCAAGTGTAGCTAAAGGTATGTCAGTTTTATTGATCGTTTCAAACAACCAACTTTAGTTTTCTGGATTTCTTTCTTTTTTAAAAAAAATTTTTTTTGGTAGTTGAAGGTGGACAGAATGCCTTTATTTTATTTGTTTATTTTTACGTGGTGCTAAGGATCGAACCCAGTGCCTCACACATGCTAGGCAAACTCTCTGCCACTGAGCTACAGCCCCAGCCCAGTTTTCTGGATTTTTCTCTTGATTTTCTTATTCTCTATTTCACCATTTTCCATTATAATCCTACCATTTCCTTTCATCTGCTTGCTTTGGGATTGGCTTACTCATTTTTCAAAAACTTAAGGTAGAAGTTTAGGTCATTGAGATTTTTAACAAATGTAGGCGTTTAAAAGTATAAATTTTCCTGTAACCATGCTTCAGCTGTATCCTGTAAGTTTGGTATACTGTGTCTTCATTTTCATTTGTCTTGAAATATTTTCTAATTTCCTCTGTTTAATCCACTGATTATTTAGAAATATACTGCTTAATTTCCACGTATTTGTGTATTTCCCAAATTATTATTCTTGCTATTAATTTCTAAATTTACCCAACTATAAGCTGGGTGAAGCTGCACATGCCTGTAATCTCAGCAACTCAGGAGGTTGAGGCAGGAGGAACACAAGTTCAAGGTCAGCCTCAATAGCTAAGCAAGATTCTGTCTCAAAATAAAAAATAAAAAGGGGGCTGGGATTGTAGCTCAGTGGTAAAGTGCTTGCCTCGCATGTGTGAGGCCCTGGGTTCGATCCTCGGCACCACATACAAAGCAATAAAATGAAGACATTGTGTCCATCTACAACTAAAAAAATATTTAAAAAAATAAAAAATAAATAAAAATAAAAGGGGTTGGGGGCTATAGCTCAGTGGTAAAATGTCCCTGGTTAAATCCCCAGCCTGTCAAAAATAAATAAATTAATTAATTAAAAATATAAGTTTATCCTACTATGATTAGAAGACATACCTCACACAATTTTAATCTTTTTAAAATCAATAAGGCTTTTAAAATAGCATCGTATATGGTCTATCCTGAAAAATGTTCCGTGTGTACTTAACAAGAATGTGTATTCTGCAGTTGTCAGGTGCAGTTTCCTATACCTGTTAGTTCTAGGTAGTTTATAGTGTTGCTTAAGTCTTCTATTTCCCTATTGACTGTTTAGAAATTATTGAAAGTGGTATGTTAAGGTCTCCAATTATTACAGTTTAATTGTCTATTTCTCCCTTTAAATCTGTTTGGTTTTGCTTAATATATATTTTGGCTCTGTTATTAGATACATGTATAACTTATATCTTCTTTTTTTTTTAAATATTTTTTAGTAGTAGATGGACACAATATCTTTATTTTTATGTGGTGCTGAGGATCGAACCCAGTGCCTCACGCATGCAAGGCAAACACTCTACCACTGAGCCACAACCCCAGCCCCAACTTATATCTTCTTAATGGAGTCACCTTTTATTATTACAAAATGTCCCCCTTGGCTTTGATAATGGTTTTTGTTTTAAAGTCTCTTTAGTACAGCCATTCCAGCTTTCTTATGGATGCTAATACACATGAAACATCTTTTCTTTTTTTTTTTTTTTAAATATTTTTAGTTGTAGATGGACACAAATATCTTTATTTTATTTATTTATTTGTACGTGGTGCTGAGGATCAAACCCAGTGCCTCCCGCATGCGAGGCAAGCGCTCTATCACTGAGCTACAACCCCAGCCCATGAAACATCTTTTCAATACTTACTTTCAATCTATTTTTACCTTTCAATCAAGTGTCTCTCTTATATACTTGATATAATTGGATATTTTTAGTTTAATCCAATATTAAAATCTGTCTTTTGAATCAATCCTTTCACATTTATGCCATTTCACTTTTTCCTTTCTATATGTCATGTGGGTTTCTTGTTCTTCTATTTCTCTCACACTCTTTCTATTTTCTATACTTTCTCTTTTCTTCACTCTATGGGGTGGGAGGGAAGAGTTTGAACCTAGAGCCTCAGGCATTCTAGGAAAGCACTCTATCACTGAGGTACATCCCCAGACCCACCCACTCACCCCGCTTTTTAATATTTTCTTAGTTGTAGATGGACACAATATCTTTATTTTTATGAGGTGCTGAGGCTCAAACCCAGTACTTCACGCAGGTGAGTCAGTGCTCTACCACGGAGCTAAAGCCCCAGCCCCCCCACTCCCCTTTTTATATTCTGACACAAGGTCTACCTAATTTGCCCAGGCTGACTTTGAACTTGTGAACCTGCTGCCTCAGCATTCTGAGAGGCTGAGATTATAGGCGTGTGCCACCACACTCAGCTTCTATTTCTCCCTTAGTGCTCCATTTGGATTAAGTGAGTATTCTTCAGTATAATATAATGCCTTTAATGATTTTCTCATTATACGTTTTAAGCTACTATCTTAGCAACTAGCTCTAGGGCTTACCATATACATCTTTTTTTTTTTTTTTTTGGTGCTGGGGATTGAACTCAGGGGTACTCTACCACTGAGCCACATCCCCAGCCCTATTTTGTGTTTTATGTAGAGACAGGGTCTCACTGAGTAGCTTAGTGCCTCGCCATTGCTGAGGCTGGCTTTGAACTCGCGATTCTCCTGTCTCAGCCTCCCTAAGTGCTGGGATTACAGGCTTGAGCCACCGCGCCCGGCTTACCATATACATCTTAACAAACTTTTTTTTCAAAATTATATTAAATTCCAGAGCTATACAGCTTTAGTCCCTTCCCCACTTTTTGTGCTAATTGTTCTGCATATTATGTCTATGCATTAAAAATCTAATAGTTGTTATACATTGTTATAACTATCTTATATAATTTTATGTCTGTTAAATTGAGAAAAGAAAATTACATAAATATTTGCAGAATTTACATTAACCTTATTATTGACCATTTTGGTTCCTTTCATTGATTCCCCTAGATTCAAGTTATCATCTAGCATTCTTTCCTTTCTCCAATACAACTTTCATCCCACCCACTTTCTTTGTGCAGTTGTCAAATATAATTATAAACATAATTTTATATAACTGCTTAAATTAGTTAAGAAAAAATACACATTTATACTGTCATTTACAATTCTATAATTACCTTTACTAAAGTTCTTTGTGTGTGTGTGTGCATATGCATGTGTGAGTGCATTCAAATTAGTCTGAAGTCACCTGCTTTCAACCTAAGAAGTTCCTTGGTATTTTTCATAAGTATTATGGTATTACTTAATTTCCAAATATTTGTCTGAAAATAAGGAGTTTCTGTTTTAGTTTATCTAGGAATGTCTATTCACTTTTTTTTTTTTTTTTGGTACTGGAGATTGAACTCAGAGGCACTAGAACCACTGAGCCACATCCCCAGCCCTATTTTGTGTTTTATGTAGAGACAGGGTCTCACTGAGTTGCTTAGTGTCTTGCCGTTGCAGAGGCTGGTTTTGAACTCGCGATTCTCCTGTCTCAGCCTCCCTAAGTGCTGGGATTACAGGCTTGCGCCACCGCGCCCGGCTTCTATTCACTTTTGAAGGATAGTTTTCCAAAATAGACAATTCTTGGTTGACAGTTTTTCTCTTTCAGTACTTTAGGTATCACTGTCTCTGGTATCCACTATTCCTAATGAAAAGTCAGTCATTAAATCTTATTGAATACTCTTGGGCATGACAAGCCATTTTTCTCCTGTTACTTTCAAGATTTTGTTTTACCATTTTTATTATGTGTCTGGGTGTAGATCTTACTGAATTTATTCTACTTGGAGTTCTTTGAGCTTCGTGAATGTGCACATTAATGTTTTTCATTAAATTTGGGTTGTTTTCTTTTTTTTCTTTTTTCTTTTGGTAGCAGGGATTGAACTCAGGGGTACTCGACCATTGAGTCACATCCCCAGCCCTATTTTGTGTTTTATGTAGAGACTGGGTCTCACTGAGTTGCTTAGCACCTTGCCGTTGCTGAGGCTGGCTTTGAACTCGCAATTCTTCTGTCTCAGCCTCTCAAAGTGCTGGGATTAGAGGCGTGTGCCAGCACACCCGGCTTTGTTTTTACCTTTTAAAATTTATTTTCCTGCTCCTTTCCATCTCCTTCTGGTACTTCTATTAGGTACATCTTGGTGTACTTAACACTGTCTCACATTATTCTGAGGCTCCGTTCATATTTCTTGTTTTTTAAAAATATTTTTTAGATGTTTATGAACCTTTATTTCATTCATTTATTTTTTGCTAAGAATCAAACCCAGTGCCTCACATATGCTAGGCAAGTGCTCTACCACTGAGCCACAACTCCAGCCCCTCTTAATTGTTTATTCATTGTTCTTCAGAATACTGGATCTTAATCTATTCTTCAGGTTGATTCTTTCTTCTGCCAGTTCAAATCTACTGCCGAGTTCTTCCAATGAATTTTTCATTCAGTTATTTTACTATTCAACTCCAGTATTTCCATGTGACTCTTTCTTATATTTCCATTCCATTGTTCTCTATTTAATGAGACATCATCATCAAAGGTTTTTTTTTTTTTTTTTTTTTGGTACCAGGGATTGAACTCAGGGGCACTCGACCACTGAGCCACATCCCTATCCCTTTTTGTATTTTATTTTAGAGACAAGGTCTTGCTGATTTGCTTAAGGAAACCACTGAGATTACAGGTACCACCGTGGCAGGCACTTTTTTTTTTTACTTCTACAAACATAGTTTACTTTTTAGACCACATTTATAATGGCTGCTTTGTAGTCCCTGTTAAATCTCTTATCTGGGCCTTCAAAGGCAATCTCCATTGCTTACCTTTTATTGTACATGGGTCATTTTCCTGTTTTATCATAATTTTTGTATGTATCATAATTTTTGTTAAAAACTAACATTTAGGTAATATATCATAGCAACTCTGGATATGGTTCCCCTTTAGGGTGGTGGTGGTGGTGTTTGATTATTTGTTTAGTGACTTGGCCTGACTATTTCAGTAAAGTCCATTTCTCCAATAGACTAGTGAAGGCTTTACTGTTGTACTTCAGAGAGTGCACGCACACAGTCTCCCTGGGATGGTTCTGACTGGCTCTTTCTCTGATCTCTATTATGGTATCTGCCTGTTTTGGTATCATATCTAGAAGTTAGGCTCCACTAAGTGCTGGCTGAATACTGTTTTTGATAATGTCCTGGAACATAAATTGCTCCAAAGTCTGATTTGGTTAAATTTAAGCAGGGATAATTTTTGTTTTGTTGCTTTAAGATTATTTTTAGTTGTAAATGGACACAATACCTTTATTAATTTATTTTTATGTGGTGCTGAGGATTGAACCCAATACCTCACACATGCAAGGCAAGGACTCCACCACTGAGCTACAACCCCAGCCCCAAGCAGGGATAGTTTTTGAGGATGAGGTTAGTTCTGACCTTAGGAGAGCTCTTCTTAAAGGTCTCTTCCCTTGCTTTTATGGTGAACTAGCTGGCTTATTGTTTACTTTGTTGCTCTTAATTAAGAACTCCCGGCTTCCTTTTATTTGCTTACCACGAAAATCTCTATTGTTCTTGAAATTATTACCCTTAGGTATGAACCTCCCAGATTATGTTCTTACCAAGTGCCTCTTCCTGTAGGCAAAACCTCTAAGCCACTACTCTGGAACAGGGTCATAGCCTCTACCTCTCTCCACTTACCTCTCCAGGTGTGAAATCTTTGGAAATAAGTGAGTTGGGACAAGAGCAATGGAAGCCATAGCATTCTTGGCCTAAAGAACGTGTGCTAGAGCTTCCATACTATGAGTTTAGTACAGAGCTGGGTTAAACCATACTCTCCAAGAACTCAGCTTCTTTAATTTGGGAGTTGGAGGGGATATAAGAAGTTGGCAGCCTGCCATCCCAGGGAGGTACCATATTCCTTATTTGGAAGTTAAGAATTCTTGGGTTTGAGCCAAATGCAGTGACACATGCCTGTAATCCCAGCACTTTTGGAAGCTGAGACAAGAGGATCGCAAGTTCAAAGCCAGCTTCATCAACAGTAAGGCACTAAGCAACTCAGTGAGACCCTGTCTCTAAATTAAAAAATCACAAAATAGGGCTGGGGAAATGGCTCAGTGGTCAAGTACCCCTGAGTTCAATCCCTGGTACCAAAAAAGGAAAGAATTCCTGGGTTTATACAATCTGACTCCATCCTGCTGACCAGAGTTAAATGCTTCAGGTGTAAGCACCTGATCCAAGATAGGCCAGAATCCTTTACCTGGAAGATAGGGCTTAGACTAGGAGTCTATGCATTCATTATACTGCCTAGACCCATCAAGGGAACCGGAAAGGGCAGGGCAGGGCAAAAAAAGAAGTCTAAGAAACATGTAGGATGAACACCAGACAAGAAAGATTCCTTGAATTTCTAAGAATGCTCTGGTTATTGGCCCCCATTAATCCCTAAACATAACTACCTCAGGTTGTGCAATAAAGCCCTTCTCCTTGCAATAAGAGTCACTCTGAGGAGTTCAATGAAGCTGCTGTAACCAGCTATCAGGAGTCTTAATAGGATGCCTTAAGGAGAATCCCATTTTTAGCAAATCTCAAAAAAATCCTTCTTTAAAAGGTGGTTAAGAATGTCTCCAGCCCCTGCCTACCCCCCCACCAGACCCCATGAAAAATAGCTCACCATGCAGAGGACCCACCCAAAGTACCTTGATTGTGCTCAGACTCCTCATTGGCCACTCGCATCAGGGCATCCAGCACCAAAGCATTGTCTAGCCATGTGTACCACTCCTCCAGCTCCTGAAGGAAGCTGGCTGTACCTGTTGACTCTGACACCTTTCGAGTTGCCAGTTTGCAAAGACGCTCGACAAAGCCAGGGATGCTGAGAAGGGCCGCTGCCAGGGAGAGAATGAAGAAAATTTCAAAACAAACACCAGCAAAATGACCTCTAAAGCACACAACAACCTTCATGATAGTAATTATTCTTTTTGGGGGGGCAGCGGGTGCTGGGGATTGAACCCAGGGCCTTGTGCATATGAGGTCAGCACTCTACCAACTCAGTTATATCCCCAGCCCCGACAGTAATGATTATTACTGTGATAGCAGTTAGTCAGAGCTGCTCTTTTAAGAAGAAATGCCAAGGGCTAGGGTCGTAGTTCAGTGGTAGAGCGCTTGCCTAGCATGTGTGAGGCACTGGGTTCAATCCCCAGCACTACATAATAATAAATAAATAAAATAAAGGTGTTGTGTCCATCTACCAAAAAAAAAAAAAAAAAAAAAAGCTTTAATTAAGAAGAAGAAGAAATATCATGCCAAGGTATAATAGCAATAAAATTTAAGAAACAAGTTCAATGTCTAGCAGGTGCAGAAAAACTGCAGCTCTCTTTTATCTAATGGTGCAAATATACACTGAAATAACCTTTATGCCTTGAATTTGTTTCTTTGAGCCAACAGGTCCATTTCTGGGAATTTGTCAGAAGAAAATATCCAGTCATATATATACAAATATCTGTATAAAGATATTGGAAGTAAAGGGAGGGAAGAGGGTATGGGGGTAGAAATGATAGTGGAATGAATCAGACATTATTACCCTATGTATATATATAACTATATGACCTATAGAATTCTACATCATGTATAACCAGAAAAATGAGAAATTATACTCCATTATATATGATGTACTAAAGTGCATTCTGTCATGTATAACTAAAACAAATTTTAAAAAATTTTAAAAAGATATTCATTGATGTGGTTTTTGTAATAGTATAAAAGTTGAGATAGCTAAATGTGCATCAATAGCAGCTTCATAAAATATAATGATAAAGCCACATGACAGAATTCAACACAGACTGAGAATGATGATACAAATCTTTATGGAGTGACTCAAAAAACTTTTAAAATTTATTTGTTAGACAAAAAGTAAAATCTTAAAAATATTGTTTTAAGTCCATTTTATTCAAAAATTTAAACATTTGTTTCTTTAAAATATACATATAAAGAAGAAAAACATGTACAAGGTATATGTTGTGGCTGTTACTGAGTAGGAGAGCATATAAATGCTCCTTTAAAAACTACTTATCTTGGGAAAAAATTAAAAAAAAAAACTCCCTGGAGCTGGTGTCGTGGCTCAGTGGCAGAGTGCTTGCCTCACATGTGTAAGGCACTGGGTTTGATCCACATAAAAATAAATAAATAAAATAAAGGTATTGTGTCCACCTACAACTAAAACAAAAATTTAAAAAAATATATTTATCTTGAGCTGGGGTTGTGGCTAGTGGTAGAGTGCTTACCTAGCGAGGCACTGAGTTCAATTCTCAGCACCTCACCTCATATAAATGAATGAATAAAATAAAGATCCATCAACATCTTAAAAAAACTACTTATCTTGGTCCATGTATATATAATATGTCAAAATATACTCTACTGTCATACATATCTAAAAAGAACACATTTAAAAATTACTTATCTTGGGCTGGAGATGTCATTCAGCAGTCTAGAGCACTTGCCTAGCATTTACAAGGTCCCCGATTCAATCCCCAGTACCACAGACAGACAGACACACACACACATACAAAGCTACATATCTGTAGTTTCTGACTTTCCTGTAACAAATATTTACCAGAAGGAAGAAAGAAGACAAGCATTCTTTTTTTTTTTTCAAATAGGAAAACTAGAAAAAAAATTTTTTTCTTTGTAGGATAGAGGTGGCAACCAGCTCATATGCTATTAAATAGAATAAAAGGAATAAAAGAGGGCAGACATCACAGTGATGAATTTCCACAAAGATAATAGATTTGTACCACATGGAATATTTTTATACAAGATGTCTTGTATATAGAGACCAGTTTATATCCAATCTTGTTTTCTAAGTTCAAGAACATTTAAAACCTCAGACTTAAAATTTTAAACTAGACATGACAACTGAAGGCACACACCACTCATTTAAAACTTCTTAATAACTGCTACTCCTGAGTTAAAACCTTTCTTTTCCCCTAATATGGCAGGGATATTGGGTTCAAATCCTGGCACCATCATTTAACCTTCTTGAAAATGAGGCTAATATCTGTATGTATTTATTTATATATGCATTAAATCTCTCGGGAAGGACAGAAAAGAAACCAACAGCAGTAGATGCCATAAGAAACAGCCTCAGGAAATAGCCCAAATGTCCATCAAACTGAACAGAGGGAATTAGGTTATTGGGAATAAGAGTGAATGAGAAACTTTTAAGTGAACACGTGTCTTTGAATCTATATTATAGATTTTTCTAAAACATGTAAATGTATCATATAAGCAAAAATTAATAAACAACTAGACCAGCCTGGATAACGCAGCAAGATCTTTCTAAAAACAAAACATTGTCTTGTAGAAACACTGAAATATATCAAGTGAAATTATATGATGTCTAGGATTTGTTTCACATTAATCCAAAAGAGCTGGGTGTGTAGCTCAGTGGTAGAATATGTGTTTAGCATGTATGAGGCCCTGGGTTCAACATCAGCACTCCCCCCACCCCTCCCAAAAATCTCACAAAGTACTGAATGGGACTGGAGATAAGATAGGCCATCAGTTGATAATTACTCAGTTGGGTGATGGGTAAACGGGGATCATTATAGTATGTGTTCTCTGTACTTTTTATCTGTGCAAAGTTTCCCATAATAAAAAATTTTAAAGGAAAATACAAATGAATATATTAAATTTTAAGATTCTTTAAAAATAGTTGAGGCAAGAGGATTGTAAGCTTGAAGCCATCTCAACAACCTAGTGAGGCTTTATTTTGAAGCCCTATCTCAAAGCAAAAAAAAACAAAGGGCTGGGGATGTAGCTCAGTGGTGAAGCACTACTGGGTTCAATTCCTAGTACCAAAAAGAAAAAAAAAATTTAGTCATTACTAATAATTACTATAGAAATTATAAGGATTATATGGAGTCGTATAAGTTCTTCACAGAGACTGGCAAATAATTAGTCCCTTTTTCAATCTCTAGAAAATGATGCTTGATCTCATTCAATAATAAAATAAAAACTAATTAAAACTGGATTGAGGTTCCTCCAAAACTTACTATATATAACATGAATTACTATATAACCTAGCAACTTTATTCCTAGTAAAATACCTGTAAGAACTGAAAACAAGTGCTCAAACAAGCCATAAAAAGAAATGAAGTACTGATATGTCACAACTTGAAAGAATCTTGAAAACATTGTGCAAAGTGAAAGAAACCATATACAAAAGGCCACATACTATATGAGTCCTTTTATATCATATCCAGAACAGATAAACTGGCAGAGACAGAAAGGAAATCAATGGTTGCCAGGAGTTGGCAAGGGTTATAAGCAGTAACTGCTTAATGTTGTATGAGGTTTCATTTTAGGGTGATGAAAATAATGTGGAACTAAGCTGGGCACAGTGGTGTATACCTTGTAATCCCAGCAATTTGGGAGGCTGAGGCAGGAGGATTACAAGTTCAAGGCCAGCCTTAGAAACTTAGTAAGACTCTGTCTCAAAATAAGAAAAAAATGTGGAACTAGATAGAGTGGGGTAGATGCACATGTAAATATACTAAATGTCAGCGAACGGTTCACTTTAAAATGGTTCATTTTATGTTACATGACCTTCATCTCAATTAAAAAACATTTATATTAAGACAGCTATTTTTTTTTTTCACATACCACTGTTTTACTCATCGGCTTGGCAAATAGCAAGAAATCTGAAAATGCCCTGTGCTGGAAAGGGTTAATTTATCAACTTCTATCAAAGTTTAAAATACACACAACAGGGCTGGGGCTCAGTGGTAGAGCGCTTGCCTCGCATGTATGAGTCACTGGGTTCGATCCTCAGCACCACATAAAAATAAATAAATAAAATAAAGATCCTGTGTCCATCTACAACTAAAAAATATTAAAAAAAAAATACAACACCCAGCATATCATACTCTAACACAAAGTTGCTACCTGTAGCAACAAGACTTGGAATAAATTTCCATCAATAGGGCATTGGTCAAATAAATTATGGTATGTTCATATAATGCAATAATATGTAGCTATAAGAAGGAATGAGGGGCTGGGATTGTGGCTTAGTGGTAAGAGCGCTTGCTTTGCATGTGGGAAGCACTGGGTTCAATCCTCAGCACCGCATATAAATAAATAAAGGTCAATCAACAACTAGAAATTAAAAAAACAAAAAGAAGGAATGAGGGCTGGGGTTGTGGCTCAGTGGTAGAGTGCTTGCCTAGCACATGTGAGGCAGTGGATTCAATCCTCAACACTACATACATACATACAAGTTATTGTGTCAATTATGACTAAAAATATTTTCTAAAAAATTAAGAAGGAAGCCAGGCATGGTGGCACACGTCTTTAATCCCAGCACTTTGGGAGGCTGAGACAGGAGAATTGAGAGTTCAAAGCCAGCCTCAGCAACCACAAGGCCTAAGCAACTCAGTGAGACCCTGTCTCTACATAAAACATAAAATAGGGCTGGGGATGTAGCTCAGTGGTTGAGTGCCCCTGAGTTCAATCCCCAGTACCAAAAAAATAAATAACTAAGAAGGAATCACATGGGGCTGCAGTTGCAGCTCAGTTGTACAGTGCTTGCCTACTAGCACGTGTGAGGCGCTGAGTTTAATCCTCAGAACCACATAAAAATAAATAAATGAAATAAAGGTATTGTATCCACTACAACTAAATATATACACATACATATATATAAAAAAAGAATCACATACTTTTATACATATGGAGTGTTTTGCAAGATAAAGTCAAAACAGAAAGAATGGTGCTCATTTTATACTACCACATGTACAAACAAGAGTCAATCTCTTTCCCTCCCTCCCCATTCCCATGATTTGCTCATATAGAGATCTCTGGAAGGAGACTGGCAATAAATTACATAGGAAGGAGACACATTTTACACTTTACATCTGCTGTTTGGATTTAAAACAAAAACAAAAACTTAGGTATGTATTCCTCTTCTAAAAATAAGCAAAAAAGAGTTTGAATTGTACATGAAATTCTTTACCTCATTGGATTTTTCTCATATCTCTTTTCTCCAATATAAATAGCTCTAAGTTTCTTTGTTCAGAACACCCACTTTTCCCCATTCTTGCGTACTAAATACACCCCTTCAGATGTGATCTGCCCAGCACTCAGGGTTATGAGGCTCTGATTTCTCACCCGAGAGATTCCTGGGTAGAGCACCCTTGGGTTCAGTACAAGGAAGGAAGGGAGGGAGGGAAGGAGGAGAGGGAGGGAAGGAGGGGAAGGAAGGAAGGGAGGGAGGAAGGAAGGGAGGGAAGGAGGGAGGAAAAAAGAAAGACATCGGAGATTTCTCTTTCTCCTTATATCCACAGGGGAAAAGCCACAAGATGAGAGGATGCAATGAGAAGGTGCCCATCTGCAAGCTACCTCCATAGAAGAAAGGCCTCACCAGAAACCAATCTTGACAGTACTTGATCTTGGACTTCTAGTTTCCAGAACTGGGAGAAAATAAACTTCTGTTATTTAAGCCCCTCAGTCTATGATATCTCATGATGATAGCCAAAGCTAATACACACATTTGCATTTAAAAGTATTTAATACTGGAGTTCAGTTTAAAATGACAACACTGAGGTCCTTCTCATCACTTCTAGGTAAAGCAATTAGCTCAGTGTTTGCCAGAGAGCTACAGCAATGTCTATGTACGTGTGTTCGTGTCAGTTTTAAGGTATAATTCAGTTATAATAAAATTCACATTTTTGAAAGTATTATTTTACAACTTCTTACAATGAGAACTCTCCAAAAGGCATAAGAAAGAAAGAAAAGAAACACCTAACAGCCCAACAAAGGCCTTGTCTCTATAGATATGGGAGGCAAAGCAAACCTGCAGGAAAACACACTAATCTGGGGTCCACAGAGTCCACTGTACTCATGTTTTTTACATATGACATAACTGAAACATGTAAAATTTATTCCTTAATAACCTACAAAGCACAGTTATGACCATCTGGACCTTAACAGTATTACAAAGGGAGGCTGCTGTGTAGCACTTAGCAAGTCTGCAGAGCCAGGCCTGGAATGCAGAAACAAAGTATTGTTTTCAAAGCATCACAACAGCTACCTTGGGATGGTCAGAGTTTTCTAGTGCATTTTTATTATTTTACCTTTGCTTTTTTTGTTGTTGTTGTTAACACAATGGTACACAGTGATATGCAGTGATGTTTCTTTATCAGCAATTTGATGTCTGAATTTCTAGCTGTTAATAGTCAAGAACTAGCTTTTTAAAAATTAGTACATTAGAGGGGGGCAAGATGGCGGCTTAGATGGACGAAGCGGTCAGTCTCGCCAAAACCAAAGATTGAAAATTGCGGTAATACCATTTCCCAGCCAGCGTTTGGGCATCACCCTACAGCTACCCCCACAAGAAATTTCACCCGCGCATGTAAGTAGGGCCACCAGATAGCAGCCATTGCCATAGTGTGACTTCAGCAACAGTGGCGGGGAGCAGCCCCGGGCAGCTCGGAGCCCCAGCCCAGGGCTCCTCCCGGACGGGGACAGCTTCTACTCGAGATACCGGGCTCCAGCGCCCACAGCAGTGGCTCTCGTGGACCCACAGCCTCACCTGCCAGCCACTGGGGAGGGCAAATTCAGGGAAGGAGACGCTCCAGAGACACCAGCGGAGACAGCTCAGCCCAAGGGCGGCCTGGGCCCACCCCTATTCTGCTCCAGAGTTCCTGAGGACCCGCAGGAGCCACAGAGGGCCCAGATCTGCCCAAAGGAACTTCCACGCGTGTCCAGCCAACAGGAGACCAGGGACTGCTACCTCGAGCCTCTGGAGAGCCCAGTCTCAGGGGGGCATTGGACAGCAATTCGGTACAAACTTTGGCAGCTACGCAGCCGTGAAACAGTGTCTTTGCCAGCGGCCCAGAATTTCACCCTGTTGTGAAACCCACACCCGAGACACCAGCAGAGAAAGTCCAGCAAGCAATGAACAACGCCACCTACTGGAGGTGAAAGGAACCATACCTGTTTATTCACACTGAGACTCTTTTTTTTTTTTTTAATTTTTTTTTTAGTTGTAGATGGACACAATATCTTTATTTTAATTTATTTCATGTGGTGCTGAGGATCAAACCCAGTGCCTCACGCATGCGAGGCAAGCGCTCTACCACTGAGCCACAATCCCAGCCCCTGAGACTCTTTATTGTTTTTTATTTTCTGCTATTCTTACTTTTTATTTTATCCTTTATCTTTTTCTCCTAATATTTCTATTGTTTAATCTTTTTGTTTGATTTCTCTACTCTTTCCTTCCCTCTTTTCTCTCTCACTCTTTTCCTACCCTCTAATCCCCAACATTTGTGAAACCAAATGTTTGTTATACAGTGGGATATAGTAGATTGGGATTTCTGAACTGAATACTAGAGTGGTACTAGATAGTCCTGTATCTCCCACTTGCATGTTTTATTTTTCTTGCTATCATCTCCCCTTGCTGTACCCTCCTTTTCTTCCTCCTTACCGGTCTTCCTCAACTCTCTGTCACTCTTTCTAGTAATAGCTAATTTCTCTTGGATTCCTTATTCATGCTTTCTAAGATCTAATAACCATATCCTCACTTCCTACTACCCCAATACTCTATCCTACACCCCACCCTCCAGTGTCCCTAGCCCACCAATAGGAACTATAGACCCTTGTGCAAACTTATTGGCTACATAGTAGATTGTAAATGAACTCATAATTGGTATATATCGTGACTAATCTGTAAATGTATTTGGGAGCTGTTAGGAGCTACTTGGTTTGAAACTATATATTGCTTGTATTGTGATCAAACAATATTGGTCTCCCCTTTAAAAAAGTGGTATTGAAACCCTGCAGGGAAACTATACCCATATAGGAGTAAAAACTGTAACTACTTGGATCAACAGAGCTAGAAGGAAAGACACACAAACATCATGAAAACACAAGGGAAGAAAATGACTCAAACAAACCAAGATTCTTCAATATTAGAATCCATGGTCAGTACAACAGAAGAAATGACAGAACATGAATTCAGAATGTACATAATTAAAACGTTCTGCAACTTAAAGAATGATATAAGAGAGCAAGCCCAGTCAGCAAAAAGATCATTTTGATAAAGAGATACATAGGCAAATACAGGAAGTAAAAGGTCACTTCAATAAGGAGATAGAAATTCTGAAAAGGAACCAAACAGAAATCCTTGAAATGAAAGAAACAATAAACCTAATAAAAAACTCAATGGAGAGCATCACCAACAGATTAGACCATTTGGAAGACAGAACCTCAGACAATGAAGATAAAATATTTAACCTTGAAAATAGAGTAGACCACACAGTGAAGATGGTAAGAAACCATGAACAAAACATCCAAGATCCATGGGATCACATTAAAAGACCAAATTTAAGAATTTTTGGGATAGAGGAAGGCATAGAATTCTAAACCAAAGGAATGAACAACCTATTCAATGAAATAATATCAGAAAACTTTCCAAATATGAAGAATGAATTGGATAATCAAATCCAAGAGGCGTACAGGACACCAAATGTTCAAAATCACAACAGACCTACACCGAGGCACATCATAATGAAAATGCCTAACATTCAGATCAAGGAGAGAATCTTAAAAGCCACAAGAGAAAGGAATCAGATTACATATAGGGGGAAGCCAATTAGGATCATTGCAGGCTTCTCAACCCAGACCCTTAGAGCAAGAAGATCATGGTAAAGCATATACTAAGCGCTAAAAGACGGTGGATGCCAACCAAGAATCTTATATCCAGCAAATTAAGTTTTAGATTTGATGATGAAATAAAAACCTTCCAAGATAAACAAAAATTAAAAGAATTCACAGCAAGAAAGCCGGCACTACAGAACATTCTTGGTAAAATATTCCATGAGGAGGAAATGATAAACAACGAAAACCTGCAGAGGGAGGAGCTACACTAAAGGCCAATCAAAAGAGAAACCAAGTCAAGTTAAAAACTAAGAATAAACCAAAATGTATGGAAATACAAACCATATCTCCATAGTAACATTGAATGTCAATGGCCTAAACTCAGCAATTAAGAGACACAGACTGGCAGATTGGATTTTAAAAAAAAGACCCAACAACATGCTGCCTCCAAGAGACTCATCTCATGGAAAGAGATTCTCACAGATTGAAGGTGAAAGGATGGGAAAAAATTTATCACTCACATGGATCGTAAACAAGCAGGAGTTTCCATCCTCGTTTCAGATAAACTAGACTTCAAACCAAAATTAGTGAAAAGGGATAAAGAAGGTCATTTCATACTGCTTAAGGGAATCATACATCAATAAGACATAACAATCTTAAATATCTATGCCCCAAACAATGGGGCATCCATGTTCATCAAAGAAACCCTTCTCAAATTCAAGAACCAAATAGATCCCAACACAATAGTATTGGGTGACTTTAACACAACTCTCTCACCACTGGGCAGATCTTCCAAACAAAAACTGAACAAGGAATCTACAAGACTTAATAGAACAATCAGTGATCTAGACTTAACAGATATATATTGAATATTCCATCCTTCAACAAGCAAATACACGTTTTTCTCAGCAGCACGTGGTTCCTTCTCCAAAATAGATCATATGCTTTGCCACAAAGCAAGTCTTAGTAAATACAAAAAAATAGAGATACTACCCTGCATTCTATCTGACCATAATGGACTGAAACTAGAAATTAATGACAGTTTTAAAAAAAGAAGCCACTATAATACCTGGAGACTCAATAATTTGCTACTGAACAATGCATGGGTAATTGAAGACATCAGGGAAGAGATTAAAAAATTCTTGGAGGTAAATGAGAACTCTGATACAACATACCAAAATCTCTGGGACACTATGAAGGCAGTGCTAAGAGGAAAGTTCATTGCATTAAGCTCATATATTCAAAGAGCTAAAAATCAACAAATCAATGAGTTGACGCTACAACTCAAAGCCCTAGAAAAAGAAGAACAAAGCAATACCAAAAGAAGTAGAATACAGGAAATGCTTAGAATTAGAGCTGAAATCAATGAAATTGAAACTCAAGAAACAATACAAAAAATTGATAAAACAAAAAGCTGGTTCTTCAAAAAAATAAAATCGACAAACCCTTAGCTACCCTAACAAAAAGAAGGAGAGAGAAAACCCAAATTACCAAAATTTGTGATGAAAAAGGAAACATCACGACAGACCCTGCTGAAATACAGAGGATAATCAGAAACTATTTTGAAAACTTATATTCCAGTAAATTAGAAAACCCTGAAGACACCAACAAATTCCTAGACACATATGACCTACCCAAACTGAACCAGGAGGACACTCATGACTTAAACAGATCAATTACATGCAAGGAAATAGAAGAGGCCATCAAGAGCCTTCCAACCAAGAAAAGCCTTGGACCAGATGGATTCTCAGTCGAGTTCTATAAGACCTACAAAGAAGAACTAACTCCAATACTCCTCAAATTATTCCACGAAATAGAAAGCGAAGGAACCCTTCCAAACTCATTCTACGAGGCTAGTATCACCTTGATTCCAAAACCAAACAGAAAAAGGAAAATTTCAGACCAATATCCCTGATGAATATAGATGCAAAAATTCTCAATAAAATTTTGGCATACAAAAGCACATTAAAAAAATAGTGCACGGGGCTGGGGTTGTGGCTCAGCGGTAGAGCGCTTGCCTCGTACGCGTGAGGCACTGGGTTCGATCCTCAGCACCACGTAAAATAAATAAAGGTATTGTGTTCATCTATAACTAAATAAAATATTTAAAAAAAAAAAAAAAAAAAATAGTGCACCATGATCAAGTAGGGTTCATTCCAGGGATGCAAGGTTGGTTCAACATACGGAAATCAATACACGTAATCCATCACATCAATAGACTTGAAGATAAGAATCACATGATTCTATCAATTGATGCAGAGAAAGCATTTGACAAAATACAGTACCCTTTCATGTTCAAAACACTAGAGAAACTAGGGATAGTAGGAACATACCTCAACATGGTTAAAGCAATATATGCTAAGCCCAAGGCCAACATCATCCTAAATGGAGAAAAACTGGAAGCGTTCCCTCTAAAAATGGGAACAAGACAGGGATGCCCTCTCTCACCACTCTTATTCAATATAGTCCTTGAAACTCTAGCCAGAGCAATCAGACAGACGAAGGAAATTAAAGGGATACGAATAGGAAAAGAAGAACTCAAACTATCATTATTTGCAGACGACCTGATTCTATACTTACAGGATCCAAAAAGTTCCACCAGAAAACTTCTAGAACTGATAAATGAATTCAGCAAAGTTGCAGGATATAAAATAAATATCCATAAATCAAATGCATTTCTATACATCAGCAATGAGTCCTCTGAAAGAGAATTTAGAAAAACTACTCCATTTGCAATAGCCTCCAAAAAAATAAAATACTTGGGAATCAATCTAACAAGAGTGGTGAAAGACCTCTACAACAAAAATTACAAGACATTAGAGAAAGAAATTGAAGAAGATCTTAGAAGATGGAAAGACTTCCCATATTCCTGGATAGGCAGAATCAATATTATTAAAATGGCCATACTACCCAAAGCGTTATACAGATTCAATGCAATCCCAATTAAAATCTCAGAGTCCTTTCTTATAGAAATAGAAAAGGCAATCATGAAATTCATTTGGAAAAATAAGAGACCCAGAATAGCCAAAGCTATCCTGAGCAAGAAGAGTGAAGCAGGAGGCATCACAATACCAGACCTTAAACTCTACTACAAAGCAATAGTAACAAAAACGGCATGGTACTGACACCAAAATAGACATGTAGACCAATGGTACAGAATAGAAGACACAGAGAGTAATGCACATAAATACAGCTATCTCATACTAGACAAAGGTGCCAAAAACATTCATTGGAGAAACGATAGCCTTTTCAACAAATGGTGCTGGGAAAACTGGAAATCCATTTGCAGTAAAATGAAACTTAACCCCTATCTCTCACCATGCACAAAACTTGACTCAAAGTGGGTCAAAGACCTAGGAATTAGACCAGAGACCCTGCGTCTAATTGAGGAGAAAGTAGGCCCAAATCTCCATCACATTGGATCAGGCCCCAAATTCCTTAACAAGACACCTATAGCACAAGAAATAAAAGCAAGAATCAATAAATGGGATGGACTTAAACTAAAAAGCTTCTTCTCAGCAAAAGAAACTATCAATGAGGTGAACAGAGAACCTACATTCTGGGAGCAAATTTTTGCCACACGCACATCAGATAGAGCACTGATCTCCAGGATATATAAAGAACTCAAAAAACTTAACACCAAAAAACCAAACAACCCAATCAATAAATGGGCTAAGGAGCTGAATAGAAACCTCTCAGAAGAAGATATACAATCAATAAATATATATATGAAGAAATGCTCATCATCTCTAGCCATTAGAGAAATGCAAATCAAAATTACGCTCAGATTTCATCTCACACCAGTCAGAATGGCAGCTATCCAAAATACCAGCAACAATAAGTGCTGGCGAGGATGCGGTGAAAAAGGTACACTCAAACATTGCTGGTGGGACTGCAAATTGGTGCAACCAATCTGGAAAGCAGTTTGGAGATTTCTTAAAAAACTTGGAATGGAGCCACCATTTGATCCAGCTATCCCACTCCTTGGCCTATACCCTAAAGATTTAAAAACAGCACACTACAATAAAGCAGTCACCTCAATGTTTATAGCAGCACAATTCACAATTGCAAAACTATGGAAGCAACCTGGATGCCCTTCTATAGATGAATGGATAAAGAAACTGTGGTACATATACACAATGGAATATTATTCAGCAATAAAAGAGAATAAAATTATGGCATTTGCAGGCAAATGGATGGAATTGGAGAACATTATGCTTAATGAAGAAAGCCAATCCCAAAAAACCAAATGCCGAATGTTCTCTCTGATTAGTGGATGATGATACATAAGGGGGGTGGGAATGGGGAACATAGGAGAAATGGAGGAACTCTAGATGCGGCAGGGAGGAGGGGGGAGGAAGGAAGGGGTTATGGGTATAGTAATGATGGTTGATTGAGATCATCATCACTACCTTTGGTGCATGTATGAAGACACATATGGTGTGACTCTATCTGTTTTGCAACCAGAGAAATGGAAAAATTGAGCTCTGTATATGTACTATGACTTGAAACGCATTTAAATAATTAAATTTTAAAAAATAAATAAAGTTGCTATAAACAAAAAAAAATTAGTACATTAGTGCTGAGGTTGTGGCTCAGTGGCAGAGCACCTGCCTCACATGTGTGAGGCACTGGGTTCAATTCTTAGCACTGCATATAAATAAATGAATAAAGTAAAGGTCTATCAACAACTAAAAAAATTTTTTTAAATTAGTACATTATAATTACCCAAAATAGTGAAATTCGTTGATACATATTTATACATGTACACAATGTGACAGTAGCTCCCTTTTCTCTTCCCTCTTCCCTCCACCTGGTTCCTTTCATCTATTATACTGGTCTCCTATTTTTTTGAGACACCCCCTCCTCAACACACACACTTTTTTTTTCTTTTTCTCTCTAGCTTCCCCATCAGAGAAAACATACAACCCCTGACTTTCTGAGTTGACTTATTTCGTTTAATATAATGCTTTCAAAGGAACTAACTGTAAAAACAGTTAAAAAAATATATCATCCATATTTTTACAGCCAGATGTTTACCCAGTTTCCCCAAAACCTTCTTAGATCAGAATAATACATTATCAACAGAATAGAGTTATTTTGCTACTGAAAAGAAATATGTGGGATATATTGGAAATAATAGTTTTTTTAAAAAAATAATATGTTCACGTAGTTTTAAATCAAACATGTAAGTAAGTATATACTACAAAGTCCCAGTGCCACTGCTGACACTGTCCACCATTACAAGTTACTTCCTAGCAGGTAACCACTTCAGGTTTCTTATGCATCCTTTCAGTTTCTTTATGCATACCATACGTAAGCAAACAAATATGCAGTCTTACTCTCCCTCCCTAATACAAAAGTATCCTATTGAACACACTGTTTTGCATTTTCCTTTTTATCATTAATATATCTTAGATATTTTTCTATGCTAGTACAGAGATCTTTGTTTTTTGTTTTTTTTTTTTAAATTTTTTTTTTAGCTGTAGATGGACACAATATCTCTGTTTTATTTATTTTTTTATGTGGTGCTGAGGATCGAACCCGGTGCCTCACGCATGCAAGACAAGTGCTCTACCACTGAGCCACAACCCCAGCCCGATCTTTGTTTTTTTTAAAGCTATACAATTTTCCTTTATATAAATATTATATAAATTAAGTAGTCTCTTACGGATCAACATTTGGATTATTTCCAGACTTTTGTTTTGGTACTGGGGGTGCTTAACCATTCAGCCACATCCTCAGACCATTTTTTACATTTTATTTAGAGACAGGGTCTCACTGAGATGCTTAAGGCGTCACTAAATTGTTGCGGCTGGCTTTGAACTCACGATCCTCCTGCCATAGCCTCCTGAGTCACTGAGATTACATGCATGTGCCATGGCACCCAGCAAGACTTTTGTTATTACAATGCTGCAATGAATAACTTTGATATACATCTATAAGATAAAGATTCAGAAGAGGCTTAGAAGGTCAAAAGGTATAAATATTTGTGACTGTGATAAACAATAGTTTTTTGTTTTTTTTTTTTAGGTAAACACACATGTAAATTTCCATACTTTAAATGGATTGTCAGAGCCTTCACACATCAATCTCTAGAGATACTAAAAGAGCTAGATGATTTAGGAAGGGTCTGAGAGCTACAATCTCAAAATTCTGAGAACTTGGAGACTTTACCTTGATTGATTTCAGCTGCAGAAGGCCCCAAGCTCAAACTCTTCTTGTGCTGAGCATTTTTGGCAAGAAGTGTGTGCTTGTCATCATTCCCTGTATCCATCTCTGAAATGGTGACAGCCAGAATCCGGCAGAAATTAGCAAGCTGTTGCTGATCGAAATTGGATACTAATGAACTCAGATTGGGAACTTCATCTAGTCGGATCATTTCCTATAGAAGATACAAATAAACAAATTCCCATGCTCAGTTTGCTTGAGATTGTTATGTGCTCTTGTGCATTCCCTCCAAACTGGGACTTAATAGTGAGACTACTCAGTGTTTAAATCCCAGCTCTATAATTTAAAGTTGAGCAAACTAATTATGGTTATCTCTCATCTTTCCTTGCTACCTGCAAAATGAGACTAATCTACCTCCTAGGATTAGTGCAAGGGTTAAATTTATTCTTTGAGCATCACAGTTCCCATTCTCTACCTTTGCTCTTGTGAAGCATTTTTGCATATTTTTGAAAAAAGTCCTGCCACTCAAATTATATAAATCATAAACCACTACTTTTTTTAAAATATTTTTTTAGTTGTAGATGAACACAATATCTTTATTTTTATGTGGTGCTGAGGATCGAACCCAGTGCCTCAGGCATGCAAGGCAAGCACTCTACCACTGAGCTACAATCCCAGCCCATAAACCACTACTTTTGCTATATATATATATATATATATATTTATTTATTTATTTTAAATAGAGATTGAACCCAGGGCCTTGCGCACAATAGGCAAGCATTCCACCACTGAGCTATATCCATAGCCCCTTTTATTTATTTTTACTTTTGAGACAGTCTCACTAAGTTGCCAAGGATGGCCTCAAACTTGTGATTCTCCTACCTTAGCCTCTTGAGTATCTGGGATCTAGGCATGAGCCACCATGCCTGGCTTTAATTTTTTTCTTTTTTAAGAAATAACATTTCAAATAACTTTTTTTGTTTGTTTTTTTTAAACTGGGGATTGAACCCAGGGCCTTGCACATGCTAGGCAAGTGCTCTATCACTAAGCTATATCTGTAGCCCCAGGTAACCATTAGTTTGAACTTTATGTTTGTTATTCCCAGGGCATGCTTTTATTCTTATAAATATTTTCTTTTTTTTTTTTAATATATATATTTTTTAGTTGTAGATGGACACAATGTTTTTATTTTATTGCTTTGTATGTGTTGCTGAGGATTGAATCCAGGGCCTCACGCATGCCAGGCAAGCGCTCTACCGCTGAGCTACAGTCCCAGCCCCCCTTATAAATATTTTCATTAAACCATATGCTATTGCTCTCCATGCACAGTGTGATTATGATACTATACCTTACTTTTGACTCAACACTGAGTTTATCTACACTGACTCAAATAGCTTCAGTTCAATTATTTTTTTCACTTTATTCCACAATTTAAATGTTCTCCTTTTTTTTTTTTAATATTTAGTTTTTAGTTGCAGGTGGACAGAATATCTTTATTTTATTTTTATGTGGTGCTGAGGATTGAACCCAGTGCCTCACATGTGCCAGGCGAACACGCCACCACTGCGCCATAACCCCAACCCCAAATGTTCTCCTTTTTATACATTTAGGTAAGTACAACTTTTCACTATAAAATAATGCGACAATAAACATTTCTACAGGTATTCCTTGCATACATGTATATATATCCATTCGTTACAAAAAAAGTAGCTATCCTGATTTTTTTTCTTGACTTTAACAGAAATATTTTCAAAGTTTCAAAATTAATGTTTACTGTCAATTTTTTTTTTTTTTGGGTACTGGGGATTGAACACTGGGGTACTCGACCACTGAGCCACATCCCCAGTCCTATTTTGTATTTTATGTAGAGACAGGGTTTCACTGAGTTGCTTAGTGCCTCGCCATTGCTGAGGCTGGCTTTGAACTCGCAATTCTCCTGTCTCAGCCTCCCAAAGTGCTGGGACTATAGGCGTGTACCACCGCGTCTGACTACTGTAAGTTTTAATAGATACCCTATATCAAAATAAGGAATTTTCCTTCTATCTCTAGCTGCTGCGGTTTTGTTTGTTTTTGCAGTTGTTTTTAGTTGTAGATGGACACAATACCTTTTTTTTTTAATGTGCTGAGGATCAAACCTAGTGCTTTACACGTGTCAGGCAAGCGCTTTACCACTGAGCCTCAACCCCAGCCCTAGCTGCTGAAGTTTGAATATGGTTTGTGCCCCACCAAAGGTTTATATACTGGGAACTTGGTCTCCAGGGTGGTCCTGTTAGACGGTAGTAAAACCTTTAAGATGTGGGGACTATTAGGAGGTCCTAATGACACCAGCAGTGTGCCCTCAGAAGGTATTTCTCCTAGGACTCCTTGGTAGTTCTGGGAAAGGGTTGCTATAAAAGGTCTCACCCAGTCTGTTTCCTACCTCAAAGTGTAATCTTCTTGCTCCCTTGTACATACTCACACATTGCTACCAACCCTGAGGTGATACAGCCCTTGCCACAGACACTGTGCAACACTCTCTGGACTTTCAATTTCCATAACTGTGAACTAAATAAGCCTCCTTTTCTTCATAAGTGGCCTGTGTTCGGTATTTCATCATAGTGACAAAAAACTGACTAAAATACTAGTTTATTTTTTATTTTTGTGGTGCTGGAACCCAGGGCCTTGTGTATGTAAGGCAAGCACTCTACCAACTGAGCTACATCCCCAGCCCCAAAATACTAGTTTTTATTATGAGTATTGAATTTTTTTGAAATGCCTCATATTTGGTTATATATTTTTTCTTTTCTTCTTCCTTAAACTCTGCAAATGTTTAAAAAAAAAATCTGCAAATGTAGCCAGGTTATAATCCCAGCTACTTGGAAGGCTGAGGCAGGAGGATCACAAGTTCAAGGCCAGCAATTTAGTTCAGATCTTGTCTCAGAATAATTTTTTTTTAAAAGGCTGCTCAGTGGTAGAATGTCCCTGTGTTCAACCCCCAGTACTAACCAAAAACTAATAAAAACAAAATCAAATCTGTAGAGGTGTGTGCTATGTGAGCTTTCCTTATTTTAAATGGGTCTTCTATTCCTCAGGTAATACCTGCTATGCTTCATCCTACTGATTAACTACACTTCCACTGGATCAGGGATTTCTCTAGCACTGCACATAACACAGACATATAATTATTTGTTTCTGCATCTATTTCCCAAATAATTGGGACACTACCTTGACAGAGAAGCATATTTTACCTTTTCTCTAGAGCCTTAATGCATAAGACCCAGCAGTGAAGAAATCAGTAAACATACACTAAAAAGCTAATGATTCCTGAATGTTTTCACTAATCCCACTGCCCTCTATTTCTGGAAATGGAGGAGGGGAGTCTGCTATGGAGGGGGCACTGGGAGTAGCTGCTTCCACCTTTGTCCTTCCTTTCCCCAGTCATCACACAAAAATGTTAGCTGGTCTTATCACTGGAAACCATGACTTTCAGTTTTTCTCCTCTAACACTGTTGTACTGGTCCCAAATCAGATCCCATCACCCAAAATCCACTTCTTTTTACAATTTTTATTTAATATTTGATACATACAACATGTTCTGAAATAACAAAATGAATACCTCTACATGCCTTTCCTGTTACATCTTTCTGCTTATGTCAGATGTAACCACTGCTGTGAATTATTGCTTTCCCATTAGTTTTACCATACACAGAATCTGTTATTTTTGTTTATAAAAATGAAATACTATTTATAGTCTTCTACTATAAGCTTCTATCAGTCATTTCTATTACTCAGCTATATTGTTGCCTATAGCAACTGTTTATTCACTTATAATACTTAATAATATTCCATTGTACCAAAAGACATGGTTCACTGACTTGCTTTCAGGTTTGGTTCTGAAACAATGATGCTATAAATGTTCTCATATGTTACTTGATATACATAAGTAATACAAGTTTTTCTAGGGCAGTAATTTCCAAACTGTTCTGACAATAACCAGGAAGATTACATTTTCTATCACATCCTAATATATACACATATGGGAATATATAAATATGAAAAAAAAAGTCCTCATCAATACCCTTGCATGGCACACTTGGAACTTTTCTATTTAGTTGGTACAACCATTAATTTCATAACCCTTCTGCATTCATTCTAGCATTTTCATCTCTAAGAATCACTGTTCTGAGACTAAGCTTTCCCACAGTGTGTTCAGGCACAGGTTATAAGTAACCCATGGCAAAATACTAATGTCTCAGTCCTATGAACAGAGCTTCCTTAGGTACCTGTTCAAGTAAAAACAAAAGTATAGGGGCTGGGGCTATAGCTCAGTGGTAGAGCGCTTGCCTAGCATGCGTGAGGCACTGGGTTCGATCCTCAGCACCACATATAAATAATAAATGAATAAAATAAAGATCCATCAACAACTAAAAAAAAATTAAAAAAAAAACAAAAGTATAAATAAATTCTGCTGATATAAAAAAAATCAGCAGCAGATAAGCATTTCCACAGATATACGTTTTCACCAAGATTTTCTTTGTGCCCCTCACTATGGTATAAGATTTGCATTTCCATGTTTATCAAAGAAGTTAATCATCTCTTACATTTATGGCCTACTTGTTCCTCTTCTAGGGGATACTTGTTCATATCATTGTTCATTTTTCAACTAGACTACTTGTCTTTTTCAGGCTGATTTGAAAGAATTCTTGATAAATTCTGAATACCAATCCTTTATTTATTGCATGAATAACAAATACATTCTTCCAGTTTGTGGTTGAGTTTCCACTTTTCCTTTGGTATCCCCCCTTGCAAACTGTGCCACAATACCCATCAAGTATAGCAGAATTCATTATCATTTTTGGCAACACAGAAATGAATGAGAGGGCATAAGGGACCAGGTGGGAAGTCGTGAAGGAGCGAGCCATCACTGCCTCCTATGCTGAGACTGCCAGAGTCTAGAGTTTCTGCCATGAGAAGGTCCCTCTCACACACTAGCTACAGCACACAATAACTGGGAAAATAACAAAGCCTTTTTATTAACGGACACAAAGGGCCTGGCTGGGGCCTGCACACATCTCCTATGTGTTCCTATAGACAATGGGCCACTTGTGCTACTTCTGCCTGGGCAATGACAAGCAAGTCCTCAGAATAGCATAGCAGAAAGAAATGAAAGCTTGGGTCACCATGATGTACCCTACTCCCTGCAACAGCAACCTTAAGGAGGCTGCTCTGCAATAAGGTGGAGAAATCTGCCAACGAGGAACCAACACAAAGGCTCAGAACAGATAAGGACTGGGGAAGTAAGCTCTAAGTCCTAACAAGAACTACACCAAAATTCTATCATAGTGAGTCTTTAACAAAGGTTTTTTGGGGGGTGAGTTCTTGATGAGAAATTTTAAATTTATGGTTTTCATCTGGATCACAATTTTAAAATTTAATTAATTTTTAATTTTTTTGTGGTACTTAGGGTTGAACGCAAAAACAATCTACTACTGGGCTTTATTCCCAGCCCTTTGTATTTTATTTAGAGATAGGGTCTCACTAAGTTGTCCAGGAACTTGTGATTCTCCTGCCTAAGACTTCCAAGTAGCTGAGATGAGAGAGATGCACCACTATACCCAGATGTTGATTATAAAAAAAAACCAAAAAAACAAAAACCCCAAAACCAAAAATCAAAAAAGCAAACTATGGATAATCTGAATGTCCACCTTATAACCAAACGACAGGATTTCAGTGCGCACATTTTTGTCTCCTATGTTAGTGGCAATTAACCAACCTCAATCATTGAGAGCATATGAGAAAAAGTGAGGTGGACTTAACAAGCAAAAGTCGACCATTACCACATGGGGAACATACCCTAACGAATAAAGGTTTCACAGAAGTTTCAAATACAGAGAATTGGTTCTTAAGTAGAGTTACCACACAGCATACAATGGTATAGATATGCTAAAAAGAATGTGTACCATAATAATTAGTAAGGGATAATTTTATCTTAGCAAAGAAACAATGGCCATCACATTAAATTCACAAAATCAATTTGAAGTTTTGACTTTCTTATTTAGTTTGATTCCAATTTATATACTTATTTAGGTTTCATAGTCATAAAAGACTCACTGATATAAGGAGCATAACCTAGTTTTATACTTGAATATATCTAAGTAACACCAAAAATAATTTAACACTACAAGTATGAAAGAATGTCTTTTGAAGAAACTCTACATTATTCAGGTTTGAGAATTTAAGGATCTGATATATGCTCCCCCATCTGTTCAGCCACCTGCTAGAGGACACAGCTCACCTTTTTAACACCCAAAATATCTTCAATGAGGGTTGCTGTTTGTAAGAATGTCTTCTTACTTGTCATCAGTGTAAACAGGAAGATCACAAAATCATTCTTTTCTGCCAAACGCTTCGTAACTCCTTCCGTCTGTCACAAGGAGAGGGAAGAAAAAGCGGGGTTGTGAATAGGCTGTGACCATAAAATATAAAGAGCAAGGCCTTCCTTCCAGGTGCTGGAAAGCAATCCCACCTTGGAAAACTGGTACCTCAATAAATCTAGGACATCATGTGTTAACTGTGGGGAACAACTGCAAACTCCCCAGCCATGCATCAAAAAGCCTTCTGACCCTCAGATTATACAACGGGGAGCCACTCTAAAGCTGAGAATCAGAGAAAAGCAGGAGGCAGTGACCTCAGTTGGCCTGTAAAGCCTAAGCCCCAAATTCAGAGAACAAACAAACATGATTTGGAACAGAAACTGGTGGCTAATGTGAGTGATTTCACTCAGAGCTAAAAGAATTACTTCAAAAACTCTGCCTCCCCAATATTTCTACTTGTTGGTCCTGGTTCTGAGGCACACATAAAATAAATCCAATTCTCTCAAATGTTTGAAGACAGTTCCTGTGTCTTCACCCCCACTCACACATTCCCTTCTTAACCACTGAAGATGTGATAGGGAGATAAATGGTGCCCCAATGGCAGGGGTACTTACACAGACACAGGTATTATACAGGATGCTCAGGCAGTCCTTGGACATTTCATCACTTACTGAAAGGGAAGGCAACAATAATTGGTTATTTTTCTCCCTGAAAGGACAGTATAATATTATCATGCTTTTTTAATATAAAAACTATAATAATTCTCTCCAAGATGATTACTTTTCTTTTAGTATATCTCCTTCCAGTCTATCAAAAATTTGTCTATCAAATATTTTCAGTGCCCATCAGAACTTAAAAACAAATTTATATACTTCTTTCTGGTTTGATATAGCAGCCATTTTCTTACTGCACCACATTCTTCACATTCAATCTGCTATGGTGCCATCATTCAATAAAGCCATTTTTCCTTTGTGTCTTGTTTAGATTAAGCCAGAATTTTGAGGAGGGTTTTGCTATTTAAATGGACTACAAATAAACAACTTAATATATGTGTGTAGCCTCTTTATGCCTGGGTTGAATTTTTTCCTCAAGATATATTTTCAAAAGGAGAACTACTAGAATCCAAAGTATAAGCATCTTAATTGCTCATTATAAATTTCTATTGGAAGCTCTGCTAGCAGCAAACAAGGGTACCACTTTTACTAAAGATTCACCAACTGAGTGTTTTGGTTTTTTTTATTGTTGTTAATTATGTTGGACAAATGGCTTTTAGTGTTTGACCTACTACTGATTCCAACGAACTCAGTATTTCTCTGTGAGCAGAATAAGAGAGCAGTACAAAAAAGTAAACAATTTTCATGACCCCAAAACCCAGAGATGATAAAACTAAGTATAACACATGGACAAAAGTGTTTTGTCTGCTACTGCTTCTATTTTTCAAAAAACTGTCTCGATTCTCTCCTATGCTGCTATAAATTCTGAGATTCCAATAAGCAGTCCTGCCAAGCTGGCTTGACCAGATAGGTTACCTCATGTATCTTGAGACAATGCAGGTGCCCTGTATCACTCATCACTGCCTCTCCACCCATTTCAGCCTTTTTACTTTATTTATTTAGTGACTTCTGAGCAGGGTGGAACACCAGACCAACCTATCTCAATATTTCAAGGTTTTCCAGTTTAAAACAGAGTTGTGATTCATGCATTCACAAAGTATTCATTAAGCACCTACTCTAAAACAGATAGTGGTGGGCGGGGTGGAGAGAGGAGGGAGACAGAAAAGGGAAAATTTCAGCCCTCATGTAACTTATAAATCTAGTGGGAGAAACAGGAAAATAAGCAAGTGTACCACCAAGTACTTACAAGATGCTATTTGCTGTCAAGGTAGAGAATATGAGGACTAACTTAGTATACAACACTAAAGCATTAAAGATGAATAGTAATTTTCTTAATCACTACTGCACACACAAATGAGGCCTTATACAGTATGCCTTATTGATGTTAAGGGTAAATTTTTCAAAAAATTAAAAAACATGTGGGGCTGGGATTGTGGCTCAGTGGTAGAGCGCTTGCCTTGTACACATGAGGCACTGGGTTCAATCCTCAGCACCACATACAAAATACATAAATAAATAAAATAAAAAGTTTAAAAAAAAATTAAACATGTATGTGTGATGCTTGTAGAAGGGCATTCATTAAATGTTAATTGAAGTCATCTCTGGCTTTTAAGAATGTAGTGCACTTACTTTTTTAAAATTAAATATTGAATACCTAAAAAGAACATCTGTAACATAGTTACAAATAATAAAAGAATAATACCCACTTACCCACCACCCAGCTTAAAAAATTATACACTCCCAAAAAACTGACTTTTTATCATATGTGCTCTGGTAATGACTGAACTTTTTACAAAGAGCACATATGACCTTTATAACAAAAATCTAAGAGGTTTTTCAAATATGTAAATAAAGTGATCTTACCAGGCTATTCCTTACTCTCAGCTAGTTATATATATTAAATAAGAATTTCTAAAGAAAACAAAGTTGGATCAAACAACTACTAAAAAGTTTACGGTGGCTCAGGAGGCATACAGCAGCTCAGGAGGCTGAGGCAAGAGGATTGCAAGTTCAAAGCCAGGCTCAGCAACTTAGCAAGGCCTTAAGTAACTTAGTAAGACTCTGCCTCAAAATAAAAAATAAAAAGGGCCAGAGATGTGACTCAGTGGTTAACTGCCCCTGCATTCAATCTCTCATACAAAACAAATTTTAAGTTTAAAAATGTAATTCTTTTAGCCCAGTGATTTTCATGCTTTGTTTTGTTTTTGAAAGTACCAGGTCTATATTTCTATCCAGTATGGAATGAAGGAAGTGTTGCTTAGTTGGGGATGGAGAGAGCAACTGCAGCTGAATGTAACAAGGCATGTTCTCACTGTAAACAGGAAGAGAAAGTAGCAACCCCAAGGAAATGCTACCATTCTGGCACACTGGGAAATGAGGAACAGTGCCTGATGAATATACTTACTTTTTAGTTTCTGTCCCCGGATAGAGATTGTAGGCCTCATAAGAATTTCTACAAGGAGCTATTTAAAAACAAAAACAAAAAAAAATAATAAAAATACTTTTTTTTAAATTTTTTTTAAGTTATAGATGAACACAATACGTTTATTTATTTTATGTGGTGCTGAGGATCAAACCCAGTGCCTCACACATGCGAGGCAAGCACTCTACCGTTCAGCCACAATCCCAGCCCAAGAATAAAAAGCTTAAAAATTAATTCAAAGCTCAAACTATAAAACAATCTTTGCTATCACAACTCATGGCCTGAGTAGCTGTCACAGTACTTACTACAAGATCTTCTTGTGAAAGGAGACAGTGAGATTCAGTGGAAGGAGCATTGTACTCAGAGTCAGAAAACCTGGGTTCTAGTCCCAGCTCAGCCACTTATTTTCCGCGTAAACTTGCGCATGCCAATGCCCCTATCTGGGCCTTAGCTTTCTCGTTTTTATAAATGAGTTAGATTAAGGTAATCTCTGGAGTCCAATGTGGCTTTAATATTTGAAAAGCTACAAAACAGGGGCTGGGGTTGTGGCTCAGTAGTAGAGCACTTGCCTTGCATGTGTGAGGCACTGGGTTCGATTCTCAGCACCACATATAAATAAATAAAATAAAGATCCATCAGAAACTAAAAAAATATTTAAAAAAAAAAAAGCTACAAAACATTATTTTTTAAAATATTTTTTAGTTACACATGGACACAGTGTCTGTTTTGTTTATTTTTATGTGGTGCTAAGAATGGAACCCAGTGCCTCACATGTGTGAGGCAAGCACTCTGCCACTGAGCCACAATCTCAGCCCAGCTACAAAACATTATTATTACCATCACTCTTCTTTTAGTTAAAGCACACTTGTATGCTTATTAAAAAGGTCTCAAAAGATATATCATAAATTGTTGGCACTGATTTTTTACCAGGGGCTGGGGATGATATGCATATATTTTTCATTTTACATACTTTTAATAGAGCACACAATTTTGCTTAAACTTTAAAATAAATACATATTTAAAAATTCATTCTGTTGAAAAGAAAGAAAATTTATAATTGATAAAAGGGTTACTCTATCAAGAAGATATAAATATTATAAATATACATGCACATAACAGAGCCCCAAAGTACAGAAGCAAAAGCTGACAGAACTAAAAGAATGAGACAATTCAGATATAACAGGTGGAACCGGTCCTGGAGGTGCATGCCTGTAATCCCAGAAACTCTGGAGGCTAAGGCAGGAGGATTCCAAGTTTGAGGCCAGCCTCAGTAACTTAGTGAAGCCCTAGGCAACTTAATAAGACCCCGTCCCAAAATAAAAAGTAAAAAAGACTGAAGGTGTAGGTAAGTGGTAAAACATCCCTGGGTTCAATTCCCAGTACCAAAAAATGAAACAAAACAAAAACACGTGGATACTTGTTATGGTTTGGATGTTAGGTGTCCCTCAAAAGCTCACATGTGAGACAATGCAAGAAGGTTCAGAGAAGAAATAATTGGGTTCTGAGTGCATTAACCCAATCAGTGAATTAATCACCTGATGGGATTAACTGAGTAGCAACTAAAGACAGGTAGGTTATAGCTGGAAGAGGTGGAGCACCGGGAGTGTGGCTTTGGAGTGTACATTTGTATCTGGTAAGTGGAGTCTCTCTGCTTTCTGATCAGCATGTGAGCCACTTCCCTCCTCCACATGCTTCTGCCATGTTCAGCCTCACCTTGAGCCCTGAGGAATGGAGTCTGCTGCCTATGGACTGAGACCTCTAAAACCGTGAGCCCCTAAATAAACTTTTCCTCCTCTAAAATTGTTCTGGTCCAGTCCTTCAGTCACAGCAGCAAAAAATCTGACTAAAACAATACTTTAACACTCTGTTTTCAATATGGATAATCAACTAGGCAGAAAATCAGTAAAGAAACAGAAGATTTGAATACCACAAACCAACTAGGAATAACAGGTATCTTCAGAACACTCCATGCAACAATAGCAGAATACCTTTTACTCAAGTACACACAGAACATTCTTCAGGATAAAATCATATACAAATTATGTTATATGGTCATAATGAAACTAGAAATGAAAAGAAATATGGCAAACTCATCAATATGTAGATAATTACAAAAATTGTCCCAAATAATAAGATTTTTAAAAAAATCACAAGGGAAATTTAGAAGTATCTGAGATACATAATAAACCAAAACTTATAATATACATAAAGCAATGCTTAGAGGGAAATTTTTAGCTAATGAAGGTCGTTTTTAAAAATTACTCCAAATCAATAATCTACCTTAGGACACTGGGAAAGGCAGAACAAACTAAACCCAAAGCAAGCAGAGAGAAGGAAATAGGTATTAGAGTAGAAACTAGTGAAATAGAGAATGGAAAATAACAGGAAAAACTGCATGCCAATAAATGACCTAGATAAAATGGATAAATTCCTACAAACTACCAAAAAAAAAAAAAACTGATTCAAGAAGAAACAAAATATCTGAATAGCCCTATAAAATGTAAAGTTAAGCAAGGGAATCAGTGATCAAGCATACAAAAAACATCTATGCATCAAGAAAAGCAGAAGCCCAGGGCAACTATAAAAAAACATCTGAAGAAGAATTACTATCAGTTTTTCATAAACTCTTCCAAAATACAGAAGAGCAAAGAACACCTTCCAACTCATTCTGAGGCTAGAATTAGCCAGATACCAAAGTCAAAGAAAGATATAAAACCACAGACCAATCTCTCTTACAAATGTAGACACATAAAAAATCCTAAAAACACTAGCAAACCAAATCTAGCAACATATAAAAAGGCTTATATACCACGACCAAGTAGGATTTTTTTTTTTTTTTAAAGAAACCAGACACAAAGGGACATATGGTTTATTTATTATTATTATTTTTATAGATGGACACAATGTCTTTATTCTATTGGTTTGTATGTGGTGCTGAGGATCGAACCCAGGGCCTCACGCATGCGAGGCAAGCGCTCTACCACTGAGCTACAATCCCAGCCCACGACCAAGTAGGATTTACCCCCAAAATGGTTCAACATATAAAATAATGTAATAATTAATATACCATATTGTTACTCCCCATCTTGTATTGCCTGGGTGGCCTTGTTGAATTTTCACTCTGCCCTAATCTTGCTTGTCTTTGAGGACAGGACTCCTGATGGGTAGACAGTGCTCTTCAGGATAGCTGGTTGAAACTGGTTAGATCTAACAAGGTGGCCAGAGTGACAGCCAAAAATCTCTAACTTTATTATAATAAAACACATAAATATTCCTTCCCTTTATTAGCCTGCCCCTCCCCCTTATTTCTTTTATCCTATATCTATAAACTTCCCACCAGACACTTACAGGGTGGGAAGTTGATTTGCGAGTATATCTCCTACTTCTATTCTTGGCCAAAAATAAAAGTTTCCACTGCTCAATCAGTGCTTGTGGAACCTTTTATTGGTTCCACAATTCCCAGAGGGAAAAAGGATCTAGCCTTTAGGAGTAAAAAATGAGTAACAATATCAACAGAAGAAAGGGTAAAACCCACACAATCATCCCAATAGATGCAGAAAAGCATTTGAAAAATATTCAACACACTTTCATGATTAAAAAAAAAAAGGAAATAATCAATAAGGAATAGAAGAGAATTTCCTCAACCTGATAAAGGGCATTTATTAAAAAACAAACAAAAAGCTCAAGCTAATTTCATATTACTGGTCAAAGACTGAGCGCTTTCACATTGAAAACAGAAAGAACACAAATATGTCCACTCTCACTACTTCTATTTATTATCATATAAAGGTTCTAACCAGGGCAAAGTTTAAAAAAAAAAAAGTGGGAGGTACAAATTGGAAAGGAAAAAACAAAACTATCTCTATTGTAGATGTTGTAACCCAGAATACAAAAAATCCTAAGGAGTCCACTTTAAGAAAAAAAAATTATAGAGCTAATAAATAAAAGTTCTATAAATGTTTGGGATGCATAAGCAATATATATAAATAACATGCATTTCTACAACTATAGCAATGATTAAACCAAAACTGTAGTTAAGAAATTCCAATTAAAAGGAACCAATAAAAAATAAAATAAACTTTAAAAAATAATAATAAAATTCCAGGGCTGAGGTTGTAGCTCAGTGGTAGAATGTTTGCCTAGCACATGTTAAACACTGAGTTCAATTGTCAGCACCACACAAAAATAAGTAAACAAAATAAAGGTATTGTTTCCATCTACAACAAGAAAATATTTTTAAAAAGATTCCACTTATCAAAAAGAATAAGAAACTTATAAATAAATTAAACAAGTGCAAGACTGTGCAAAGAAAATATAATATTTTTTATTGAAATAAACTAAAGAGAATCTAAAAGTTTTAAGACAACCTCCCCAAAATTGACCTACATATTCAAAGTGATGCCCATCAAAATCCTGGATGGCTTCTTTTCAGAAATTGACAAAACTGATCCTGAAATTCACATGTAAATGCAAGGGACAGAAAATAGCCAAAACAATCTTGAACTGAAGTACAAAAGTAAACCCATGTGTTTATAATCAATTGATATTTAACAAGAGTGCCAAGACAATTAATAAAAGACTAGTTTTTTCTAATTGTGTTGTGACAACTGGACAGTCACATGCAAAAGAATGAAAATGGACCCCTAGTTCAGATAATAAACAAAAATAAACTCAAGTAGATAAAGGACTAAATATAAGAGTTGAAACTATGAAACTCTTAAGAAAAACACATAGATGTAAATCTTCATGACCTTGGATTAGGCAATGGTTTTTTAGATATATACCAAAGCCCAAGGAATGAAAGAAAAAAATTAGATAAAATGAACAAAATTAAAAACTTGTGCTTCTCCAAGCTATTCTTCAAATGGCTAATACATTAACACAGGAAAATTTAAAAAATGGTCAACAACATTAGCCATCAGGGAAATACAAATCAAAACCACAATGAGGGCTGGGATTGTGGCACAGTGGTAGCGTGCTTGCCTAGCACGCGTGAGGCACTGGGTTCGATCCTCAGCACCACATAAAAATAAAATAAAGATATTCTGTCCACCTACAACTAAAAAATAAATATTTTTAAAAAACAAAAAACAAACAAAAAAAACCACAATGAGATGCCTCATCATACCCTCTAGAATGGCTATAACCAAAACTACAGATAATAACTGTTGGCAAGAATGTAGAATTGGAACCTTCATATACTGCTGATGACCATGTAAAACAACGCAGCTGCTTTAAAAAACAGTTTGGCAGGTCCTCAAAAGTTAAACAGAGCTACCATATGACCCAACAACTCCACTCCTACAAATATACCAAGATAAATTTTTAAAAACACCCAACCCAATAGGAAATTTTTAAATATGGCCAGAGAAACACTTGTACTCCAGTATTCATTGCAGTTTTACTAATCAAGCAGCATTATTAATAATACCTAAAAGTGGAAACAACCCAAATGCCCATCCACTGATGATAAACATAATATGGTATATCCATACTATGGGATTAGTTCTTGACAATTAAAAGGAATGAAGTGCTGATATATAGTATAACACATATAAATCTTGAGTCACAAAAGACCATGTATTAGGGCTGGGGTTATGACTCAGTGGCAGAGTGCTTGCCTAGCATGTGTGAGGCACTGGGTTCAATTCTCAGCACCACATATAAATAAATAAAGTCCATCAACAACTAAAAAAAAAAATTTTTAAAAGACCATGTATTATATGATTCCATTTACATGAAATGTTCAAAACAGATAAATCTATACAGACAGAAAGTAAGCAGATTAGTGGTTTCCTAAGGATGGGGGGCTTAGGAGGAAATGGGATGTGACAAAGGATGTGGGGTTTCTTTTTTTGGAGTGGTGAAAATGTTTTAAAATAAATTGTGATGACAGCTGCATAACTCTGTAAATTTATTAAAAACCACTTAATGTTCCACTTTAAATGGGTTAATTGTATGGTATGTGAATTATATCTCAATAAAACTGTTATGCTAAGTTAAGGAAGCGAGACATGAAAGTCACAATGTTTGATTCTATTTATAAAACTGTCTATAGGGGCTGGGGCTGTAGCTCAGTGGTACAGCGCTTGCCTGGCATGCGTGAGGCACTGGGTTTGATCCTCAGCACCACATAAATAATAAATGAATAAAATAAAGATCAACAACTAAAAATATATTTAAAAAAAAAAACTGTCTATAATAGGCAAATCTACAGAGACAGAAAATGGATAGTGGTTGCCAGAGCTGAGAGAAGGGGAATGACGCTCAAGATATGGAATTTCTTTTGACATGATGAAAACTGTTCTGGTGATCACTACACAACTTCATGAACACACTAGAAACTAATGAAGAGTGGTTAAAGAGCTAACTTTATGGTATGTACATTATTAGTACTAGTAGTACTGGAGATTGAATCTAGATGCACTTTAACACTGAGACACTTCCCCAGCCCTTTTTATTTTTTGAGGAAGAGTCTCACTAAATTGCTTAGAGCCTTGCTAAATTGCTGAGGCTGGCCTTGAACTTGTGATCCTCCTGCCTCAGCTTCCTGAGTTGCTGGGATTACAGGCATGCACCACTACACCTGGCTGGGTGCCTTTCAGTCATTATAAATAATGCTATACTGGGGCTGAGGTTGTGGCTCAGTGGTAGCGTGCTCCCCTAGCACATTTGAGGAACTGGGTTCGATCCTCAGCACCACATAAAAATAAAGGTTAAAAAAAAAAAAAACACCAAATAATGCTATATTCTGTATATAAATGTAAATAAAGCTTTTTTGTTTTTAAACTATTTTTTCTTTTTTATCTTCATTAAATTTTTTTTGTTTTTGTTTTTGTTTTTGTATACAAAGCTTCACCTCATTTTCATCTTTAGGAGGCAGTCATGAGATGAAAGCAACAACACAAATAAATACTGATCTTTAAGGTGGCCAGGCATCCTACACAAATGCTTTTCAAAAAAGATCACAACCGGGTTGGGATTGTGGCTCAGCGGTAGAGCGCTTGCCTCGCATGCGTGAGGCCCTGGGTTCGATCCTCAGCACCACATACAAAGCAATAAAATAAAGACATTGTGTCCATTTCTTTAAAAAAAAAAAAAAAAAAAAGATCACAACCACCAAGCAAGATGTAATATGCTCAACTGCTTAGAATACCATATTTAAGATAAACTTACTTCAATTGGGAATATGGACTACGTCAATGAATAAAAGTCTCTGGGCACTGGGGCTGTAGCTCAGTGGTAGAGTGCTTGCCTAGCATGCGTGAGGCAGAGTTCAATCCTCAGCACCACATATAAATAATAAATGAATAAAATAAAGATCTATCAACAACTAAAAAATTATTTAAAAAAAAAGTCTCTGAATGCCAAGCTTTGGCTCACACTTAGAACATATCTATATTTTATTATACTGGATAACAGAACATAGATGTATATTTTGGCTTACTATTAAAAAGCTAGGAGATTTTACCCACGAACCTAGATTTCCCATCCCCACAGGGAAACTAAAGTGTCGATAAGAATGGAAGAGTCATTTCCCGCATAGTAACAGGCACACCCTCCACAGTTCCCCATAGCCCCTGTAGTCTTTTTTTTTTTTTTCAGTGTTGTTGTATTTTTTATACCTTTATTTTATTTATTTATATGTAGTGCTGAGGATGGAACCCAGTGCCTCACGCATGCTAGGCAAGCACTCCACCGCTGAGCCACAGCCTCAGCACCCCCTGTAGTGTTTTGATTGATTTTTGCAGATGATTTTGCTTTGGGCCTGCTTCACTCCACTTGGTTACCTACTGGGCATGTGACTTTACAGACTCTAAGATATACTATGAGTGTCATGTGTGGGGTTGGATCAAGTTGACAAGAAGTAATCCAGCCAAGACTGTTGTCGGTCATTCCTGTCCAGATGAGGTTTAGGCAGCACAATCAGCAGAGGCTTATTCCAGGATTTTGCTGGTATAGAACAGAGGAAAAACACCTTGTTTGAAAAACACCTTCAAGAGCAAGATGGCAAACAAATGCAACAACTGAAAGTTTGTGAGACACAAAAGACCAAAGCAAAACCCCTATTTATGAAGACTGGGATTTCTGACGAAACTGATCTAACTCACAGCAAGAAAGAAAAACCCACAAAATCACCAGGCGCCATGGCACACACCTATATCCCAACAGCTCAGGAGGCTGAGGCAGGAGGATCACGAGTTCAAAGCCATCCTCAGCATCTTAGGGAGGCCCTACGCAACTCAGTGAGATCGTGTCTCTAAATAAAATACAAAAAAGGGCTTGGGGAAGTGGCTCAGTGGCTAAGTGCCCCCTGGGTTCAATCCCTGGTCCTCAAAAAAAAAAAAACAAAAAAACCACAAAATCAAGAACAGTAGATCCAATGAGGTCCTAAGATAGGATAGGCACTTACTATGCAAAGCCACATTTTCACTGCAAACAGACACCAGGCTACAGACTTACATTATTCTTTTTCCTTCTGTAAATATGTTGGGTTTTACTCAGTAAATTCCTTGATGAACAATTTAGAAGTAAAGGGACCCTCTGGCTGGTCAGTAAGTAAATGCTACAGGACCACTAGATCTGCTGAGAAGAGGGAATGCTAAGCAGCAATTAAATAAAATGGGGGTGAGGGCTAGCCCACTGTAAAGCATTTGCCTAGCATGTACAAGGCCCTCAATTCAATCTCCAGCACTGAAACAGGGGTGAGGTTGATGATATGGATGATACGGATGCAAATAAAACAATCATTATTCTTGTGGAAAATGGTATCTTTAAGAAAAGGTAAAATTTTTAAACTGAAGTATAACACAATGCAGTAAAGAGTATAAATCTTAAGAGTACAGCTCCAGTTTTTACAAACAGAACACTATTCCCGTACAATCACCACCCAGATCAATATAGAGAATAACCCTAATACCCTATTAGGATCCTTCCCTTCTACTCCTTCCAAATAATAAAGGAAAAGGTAGAGATCTTGAAGAAAAATTGTCAAATTTCAACCCCTAACCAAAATAAAATTAAAATGGTATAAAAATTTAAAATACACAATAAAAAATTTTAAATATTAAAAGGAAACAGTTTATAATCAAATAGCAGGAAAAAACATGTAAGAAAACTCTGAAACCAGAAAAGGGAAGACTGATTAACCTCACAACAAAAAAGTAAACACTTCCAATTTAAAAGCACCACAAATTAAAAATTCAGTTCTCAAAGAGTGTTTTGGGTGACAGGGTTAACATTAAAACACTTGTAACAAAAGAGTTCTTAAAAATAAGAGTACTTATAAATCAGTAAGAAAAAGGACTAATAAATAGGAAGAGCTGCAAAAGTTATTAACAGACAATTCACAGAAAAGGATCTACTTATAAACACATGAAAAATATTCAATCTCACAAAAGGATACAAATTTTAAAAATTATAAAGAGAATAATACATAAAAGAACACTTATATATCAATAATAAGAGAAATAACCCTGGGCTGGGATTATGGCTCAGTGGTAGAGCGCTTGCCTTGCATCTTGCATGCGTGAGGCACTGGGTTCGATCCTTAGCACTACATAAAAAATAAATAAATCAATAAAGACATTGTGTCCACCTACAACTAAAAAATATTTTTAAAAAATTTAAAAAAGAGAGAGAGAAATAACCCAATTAAAAATGAGAAAAGGAGATAGGCATTTCTCTAAGGAGGATAAGCAAATGACAAGTTCACAAAAAGATGGTCAATATCATTAGAGAAATACAAATTAAAAACACAGTAAGAGGACTTCAATCTCACTAGAGTGACTGTAAACAAAATGACAGATAATAGCAAATGTTAATAAAAATATAGAGAAATTAGAATCTTTATACACAGCTGATGAGAATGTGAAATAGTCTAGCTTCTTCAAAAAACAATCTGGCAGTTCCCCAAACAATTAAATATAGTTAACACATGACCCAGCAACTCCACTCCTAGGTATATGCCCAAGAGAAATGAAGATGCATGTCCACACAGAAAACTGTACAAAAATGTTTGTAGCAGTGTTATTTATAATAGTCAAAAGGTGCACCAGGAGCCGTGGTGTACACCTGTAATCCCAGCAGCTAGCGAGGCTGAGGCAGGAGGATCGTAAGTTCAAAGCCAGCCTCAGCAAAAGCGAGGCACTAAACAACTCAGTGAGACCCTGTTTCTAAATAAAATACAAATAAGGCCTGGGGATGTGACCCAGTGGTTGAGTGACCCCTAAGTTCAATCTTCAGTATTCCCCTCCCCAAAAAAAGTCAAAAAGTGGAAACAACCCAAATGTCTATCATCGGACACATGGATATACTAAAAATGGTTTATCCATATAATTGAATATTATTTGGCCATAAAAAGGAAATGGGTATTGATACATGCTTCAACGTGGATGAACCCTGAAAACACTGTTATATGAAAGTAGCCAATCACAAAAGACATTACTTGATTTCACATATATGAAATGTCCAGAACATAGACTACAGAGACAAAAAGTAGATTCATAGTAGCCAGCACATGGCTAGATGGTGTTAGAGAGATAGGGAAGCAAAAGCTAATACAGGGGCTGAGGCTGTGGTTCAGTGGTAGAGCGCTTGCCTCACACGTGTAAGGGTTCGATCCTCAGCACCACATAAAAATAAAGACACTCTGTCCATGTATAACCAAAAAACATTAAAAAAAAAAAAAGCTAATACATATGGAGCTGCTGCTGCTGCTTCTTTTTTTTTTTTTTTTTTGGTGGTTACTGGGAATTGAACTCGGGGGCACTCAACCACTGAGCCACATCCCCAGCCCTATTTTATGTTTTATTCAGAGACAGGGTCGGAGTTGCTTAGCGCTTCGCCGTTGCTGAGGCTGGCTTTGAACTCACGATTCTCTATCTCAGCCTCCCAAAGTGCTGGGATTATATCAGCCCCAGCCCTATTATGTATTTTATTTAGAGACAGGGTCTCACTGAGTTGCTTAGCACCTCACTGTTGCTGAGGCTGGCTTTGAACTCCCGATCCTCCTGTGTTGGCCTCTCTAGCTGCTGGGATTACAGGTGTATGCCACCATGCCCTACTACATATAAAGTTTCTTTTTGGGGGTAATGAAAATGTTCTAAGATTGTAGTGATGATTGAACATATTTGTGAACACACTAAAAAACCAATGAACTGTATACTTTAAGAGGGTGAATTATGTGGCATGTGAACTGTATCTCAATAAAGCTGGTAACAACTACAAAGAAATACTACTTTTCTCACATCTGCTTAGTGAACACTTAGTTTGATAAAGGGGGCTTCTAGGTCTAGTAATGTTCTTTTTCTTGATTTGGGCAGTAAGACAAAAATGAACTCATTTTGTAGGAATTATACTTCCATAGAAAGTCCATAAAAATGCACACATGTATATAATATATTGATGATGGTATAAACAGACACTTTTTTAAAAAATATTTATTTTTTAGTTGTAGGTGGACAGAATATCTTTATTTTATTTTTTATGCGGTGCTGAGGATCGAACCCAGTGCCTCACGGGTGCTAGGCGAGCACGCTGCCACTGCGCCATAACCCCAGCCCTAAACAGACACTCTTATACCTTGTTATTGCAGATGTAAGTTGATAAAACTATAAACTGCAGGCCAATAAACAAAAAAAGACATGTGCTTTGATTCCAAAGGTCTATACTTATGTACAAAAAAACATACAAAATCTTCACTGAAATCTTGTAATAGAAAAGGTGTAGACAAAGAGGGAAAAAAAGAAAATTTGTGGAAAAACTAAATGCCCATCAACTGGGACCTGCATGAATAAATCATGGTATAATTACACCAAGGAATACTATTTGGCTATTTAAAATAAGGCAGATTTATGTGTACTGAAATGAAACCATCCCCAAGCTAGAGAGAATTACATAAAAAAAGCAAGGTAGAGGAGAGAGTACCAAATATATGGTATGCCCCTGCATGTGGGGAGACAATAAACTAAGGGGTGACGGGTATTTACACACATATTGCCTCATAATCTCTCTAGAAAGACAAGAAACTAATAATTACAACTGTTTCTGAGAAGGAGACACAGGGAAAGTAGGAGACACACTTTTTGCTTTGTATCTTTAAAAAAAGTGGCTATATTATCAATTCAAATAAATATTCTTAAAAAAAAACAAACTATATGCTGCTTCAACATAGAAGAATGCCACTCAGCTTCTAAAAGGTAACATCTGAAATGTTTGCTATAAATTCTGAAATGTTTCCCATCTCCCATTTTAATACTTAAATTCTCAAACCATTTAAATAGGAGAACAGTAATAATAATAAACAGTTACTTACATCAACACCTCCAAACAAGTCAAAAATATAAGTATTTGGGTAAGTTGTTTCTTGAGTAAGTTTCCTGTCTTCAGTAACAAATGCCATCGCCTCCATGGAAAGAAGAGGAGAAATTTCCTAGTTTAAAAAACAGTACAAAGACATTCTGTTTTAGAATTCAACACAGACCAGACACTAAAATATCAGTCTGCATTTTAGTCACAAGTTGAATCCCCATGAGCACAAAGATAAATACCTCCAAATGAATTGCACTTCCTAGTATTCAGACTCTTTTAGAGTCCTTTCCCACACTGAATCTGGACTGGTATAATTTGCTTCAATTAATATAATGTGGCAGAAGTGACATTATGCCACTTCTGACATAACCCTTAAGAAGGTCTGGCTTTTGCCATCTTGGAATCTAATTGTACTGCTATGAGAAACTCAACACAGCCACCTAGTGAGGTCATGAGGAGGAGGAACTAAGGCCAAGACTGATATCTTTAGCCTATCTCCAGCTGACAGTTCACACCAAACAGCCATTTTGAACATTCTGGATGTCTCAGTATCCCATCCAATAGCAGAAGCAGAAGAACCATTCAATCAACCAAGAATTGTGAGAGATAAACTTATGATAATTGCTACTTCAAGTTACTAAGTTTTGTGGTGACTGGTTTTTCAACAATTACCAAATCTGTTCAAGAGTCACCTCCTAAAGGAAGTCTGTCCTGATTTCTCCCATTCAAAAGCAATCTGATACTCTTCTAAAGCCCCAAAGCAATCTGTAAGCCATTTATGACATTCAGCACTTTTATTCTGTATCTATTTATAAATCTATGTTATTTCTTCCCTAGAATACAATGGTCCTTGAAGAAAAGGCCAGAATGGATTCCTCTTTGTATTTCTTCACTGTAGATCTCGAGACGTAACAGGTATTTGATACAGTAGAAATAGGGCAATGGTTCAACAAATTTTGAGAGCCACAGAGTCCTTGGTTCATATGGAAAAAAACTAATAAGCCAGACGCGATGGCTCAAGCCTGTAATCCCAGCACTTAAGGAGGCTGAGATAGGAGAATCGCAAGTTCAAAGCCAGCCTCAGCAAGGACAAGGCGCTAAGCAACTCAGTGAGACCCTGCCTCTATATAAAACACAAAATAGGACTGGGGATGTGGCTCAGTGGTTGAGTGCCCCTGAGTTCAATCTCCAGTACCAAAAAAAAAAAAAAAAAAAAAAACTAATAGAAAAAAATCTCATAGAAAAGCCTGCTGTGTAGTAAGTCTCTAAGTGTTTGTTAGATGAATAAAGAAATAATGACCGGGGGCTGGAGTTGAAGCACAGTGGTGGAGCACTTGCCTAGCATGTCTAAGGCTCTGGGTTCAATTCTCAGCACCACATATAAATAAATAAAATAAAGGTCCATCAATAACTAAAAATATATTAAAAAAAAAGAAAGAAAAATGATGATCAGGCCCAGAGACTCAGATATTAATTTTCCTCCCCCTCAAGTTTACCTCAACCCTATCTCTGAGAGATTTTACAAAAATGAAATTAAAAAGTCTTTGAAAAGTATTTCAAAATAAGAGGCTATAATTATTTTTATCAATCAGACTGTGAGATCAAGAACATGAAAACATCTCTTCTTAAAGATAAAGCTGAGGCTTATTGACTATTGTATTTTAGAATGACTTCTGTGATATAATCATCAAAACTTTACCTCTAAAGAACATTATATCATTCAGTTTCATTATGATAAAATATACTTACAGAGGTTATAACTGCAGCTAGATCTGGTACTCTAAATTTACATTTTGGTCAGAAACTCTGAGGATGAAGCCCAGCACTCTGATGAATACTGTTGAGAATATTTGCCCCAGCATAATGTCTTTGTACCCTTTCCACCCCTTTCTAACTATCAAACCTGGTTCCTTCAATCCTATGTTAATAGTAATAATGAACAATTTATAAGGTGACTTTCATGAGCCTTCAGCAATATGGCATCTTTTACACTCTTTATAAAGAATGTCACCCAGGGCTACAGATGTAGCTCAGTAGACGAGTGCTTTTCTACCACACACATGGCCCTGTGTTCAATACCCAGGACCACGAGCAGTGGGGTGGGTATCAAAATCCTCAGGAACAGTTTTGACCTCCCATATTAATCAAACACTGATATAAAATAAGCATGAATAAAGGCCATATGAATAGGGAAACTTCATGGAGATTATCTCCAGATGGTGAGATTACTGGTGATTTTTACTTCTTTGCACTTTTTCTGAAATTCTCAAATTTTGTACAGCTCACATAATTTTAAGGTAAGCTATTTTTAAATGGCAGGCTGTTTGTATCACCTGTAGACCCTAAAGGCAGCCCCTTTGGGACCCCTACAAGTTACCTTCAGGATGCTTTGGCACTCAATGAAGTCACTATGGAGGTGGCTGGTGGCATACAGTCTAAGAAGCAACTGAGGAATTCCACTCCATTTGGACTGCTTGTCCCTCTCCGTCAAAAAAGTCTCAGTGAACTGTGAATTGAAAAAAAGGGGAACACTTTACTGAGGAGGAAAGAAATACTAGCCAGCACAGCAGTTGACTCCCTATAACACCCAGGAAAACAATTCAAAGGCCTCTGTACAAATCTTCAAAAGCTCCCAAGAGCCTACTAACTAAAAGTCCAACTCCTTACTCATGATACAATGCCCTTCATAAGCTAACCCCTACTTTTCAGCCTCATATATTTCTCAAGAAACACTCTAGGTTCCAAACACATGTGTTCTCTCTCTGCACCTCTCTGTACAAGTTCTTCTCCTGCCTAAAACACTCTTGGTCATTTCTTTTTTTTTTTTTTCTTGGTCTTTTCTATCTGAAGTGTTCCTTCTCCTTTAAAACATAAGCCAAACAGCAATCTTCCTTGATTGGCCTTCCTCTCTCTCCTAAGAGATTAGGCACTCCTCTTTGGGGGCTTTATCTATTGCATACTTTACCCTATCATACATAACTTAAAGATTCATCTGTCCCTTTCCTCTAGACCACAACTACTTCAGAGCAGGTACCAAACTGTCCAGGTCCCTGCTGTCCTGACCCCCAGTCTCACTCAATCACAGAATGCCCGAGACAGAGCAGGGACTCAGTAAATGTTTGAAGGCATGAGGAATACCAACAACACAATGACAGAAACATTAATCAATTATGACAATTTTCACTAACACTTTTGGAGCATAACATTATGAGGGGCTAGATGTGCATTATTTTCATGTGCATTTGTTCCTCAATCAGATCAAATGCTTCTAGTAACTTAGCACAGGACAGATAGATCTTCAATAATATTTTGGTTTTATCCTGATATCTATCAGTCCTATTATAATGGATCAATCCCATTAACAGCAATTCATTTTGTTCAAGCAAGTTCAAATCAATACAAGCTCAAAAACAATGGAAATATATCTTCTTTCTTTGGAAGGCAAAGAAAGAAAACAAACATGGTTGGGGGAACCCAGCAAAAGGAGTGCTTAAGAGAAATTTACAGCTTTAAATGATGATATTAAAAATAGAAGTAGGGGCTGGGATTGTAGCTCAGTGGTAGAGCGCTTGCCTCGCATGCGTGAGGCCCTGGGTTCGATCCTTAGCACCACATACAAAGCAATAAAATAAAGACATTGTGTCCATCTACAACTAAAAAAATATTTAAAAAAAAATTGAAGTGATATCACAAATCAATAATGTAATCTTCCTCCATGAGAAAATAGGAAAAAAGGAGTAAACACAAACACAAGAAAGAAAATTAAAAAGACCGCAGCAGGAGCTGGGCCCAGTGACGCATGCCTATAATCATAGAGACTCCAGAGGCTAAAGCAGGAGAAGCACAAATTTATGGCCAGCCTGGGTAACTTAGGAGGACTCTGTCTCAAAATATAATAATGTAAATAAAAAGGTCTGTGGGGGCTGGGGTTATGGCGCAGTGGTAGCGTGCTCACCTAGCACGCGTGAGGCACTGGGTTCGATCCTCAGCACCACGTAATAAAATAAGATATTCTGTCCACCTACAACTAAAAATAAATTAAAAAAAAAAAAAA